>CM026218.1:25722132-25750827 GCA_014839995.1 Xenentodon cancila
GGAGTCGGGTCAGTGACGAGGAACAAAGGAAACTTTTTTTACCTGGAAGTGGTCTGAGAGGTGCAGTGGCGGGCCATGCACGTCAGCTGTGGTGGAGTTTCTGGTCAGCACCATGTCAAGAGTATCACCAGCCTCATGTGTTGGAGGAGTCTGGACCAGTTGGAGATTGAAAGAGTGGATGAGAGCCAGAAAACCATTTGCCTGTTTTGCCAATGCGAATGTTCATGTCTCCCATCAGTTAGTGGAGAGCCGTCATCGCGATTAGTTGTCTAAAGTTCCTCCAGTCGGTTTTGATTTTTTCCCCAGACTGATGTTTGAACTTTTTAGAAGTTTTCTGTATTGCTGCTTTAAATTCAAAATAAGCTTACAAGTTTATGAAATAGCCCAATGTGTCAGTTTATGTTCTATTGGGAATAAGCTGTGTGTGACTTTTTGGTCGTTGTTTTGGTTTAAACAGTGTTCCTGATTTTAGTCAACTAGGGGTTGTAAACAGCTTCTAGAGAAGAATGTTAGCCTCCAGAGGAGAATAGACGAATGTAAAAAAAACCCCAAACATTTAAAAGGAAAACATTCAGAAACAATTCCCAGGACACAAACGTCACTGCAAGAAGATGCCACTAGAGGGCACCATTCTGAAACATTCATCCATTTATTGATTTTATTATTGATGACCAGATTCATCTATATTCATGAGTTTAAGCCCTTGTTTGGGTTAGACTTCCTCAACTTTAATCCACAAACCTCAGCTCAATTTTGTTTTACCTTCACCTGCTGACGAGAACTGCAAGAGCACTTATCCCTGCTGTTGAGCTTTTTCAACATTTTATTTATTTCCAAATCCTTCACAAAGCAAAGACACAGGGCTACAAGAACCTGATCTAGTCAACATGAGCACCAGGCAGATATCTGATATCACACCTTTAAAAAACACATTTACACATATAAATTAACACATATTTCAACATACTGTGATGGCAAATGTTTCCAAATGTAAAAAACTGACATAAGCAATAACGGGACGTCCCAGTCAGCTTACATCTGTACTGGTTGTAGTGCAAAGAAATACTGTCAACAAGATACCAGAAAGAAGAAAACATTCGTTACACCTTTGGTCCAAAGACGATGCCAAGAACCCGAACGGGAGCGACGAAAAGTTAGCAGTCCCACAAACACTTCTCTTGAACTTGGTCTGGAGGAACCACAGGAGCAGTCTGGAAAAAAATCTCACATATCTTACAAAGTCCTACTGAGGGTGGCACCACAAGGGGGCAGCGACGTCCACCCGTAGGTTTAAACCCCGTTTTTATACCTCACAATGCAGCAGGTTTAAGATCACAAAAACCAGCTAAGTATTCCAAAGATTGTTTTAAAAAACCGGGGCGTCAACTCCACCGGGGCGTCTGGCGCCAACGTCAACTCCACCGGGGCATTTGGCGACAACGTCAACTCCACCGGGGCGTCTGGCGCCAACGTCAACTCCACCGGGGCGTTTGAAGCGAGGCGTCTGGCGACAACGTCAACTCCACCGGGGCGTCTGGCGACAACGTCAACTCCACCGGGGCGTCTGGCGCCAACGTCAACTCCACCGGGGCGTCTGGCGCCAACGTCAACTCCACCGGGGCGTCTGGCGCCAACGTCAACTCCACCGGGGCGTCTGGCGCCAACGTCAACTCCACCGGGGCGTCTGGCGCCAACGTCAACTCCACCGGGGCGTCTGGCGCCAACGTCAACTCCACCGGGGCGTCTGGCGCCAACGTCAACTCCACCGGGGCATCTGGCGACAACGTCAACTCCACCGGGGCATTTGGCGACAACGTCAACTCCACCGGGGCGTTTGAAGCGAGGCGTTTGGCGCCAACGTCAACTCCACCGGGGCGTCTGGCGACAACGTCAACTCCACCGGGGCGTTTGAAGCGAGGCGTTTGGCGCCAACGTCAACTCCACCGGGGCGTCTGGCGCCAACGTCAACTCCACCGGGGCATTTGGCGACAACGTCAACTCCACCGGGGCGTTTGAAGCGAGGCGTCTGGCGACAACGTCAACTCCACCGGGGCGTTTGAAGCGAGGCGTCTGGCGACAACGTCAACTCCACCGGGGCGTTTGGCGACAACGTCAACTCCACCGGGGCGTCTGGCGCCAACGTCAACTCCACCGGGGCATTTGGCGACAACGTCAACTCCACCGGGGCGTTTGAAGCGAGGCGTCTGGCGACAACGTCAACTCCTCCGGGGCGTTTGGCGACAACGTCAACTCCACCGGGGCGTCTGGCGTCAACGTCAACTAAACCGGGGCGTCTGGCGTCAACGTCAACTAAACCGGGGCGTTTGAAGCGAGGCGTCTGGCGTCAACGTCAACTCCTCCGGGGCGTCTGGCGTCAACGTCAACTAAACCGGGGCGTCTGGCGTCAACGTCAACTAAACCGGGGCGTTTGAAGCGAGGCGTCTGGCGTCAACGTCAACTCCACCGGGGCATTTGAAGCGAGGCGTCTGGCGTCAACGCCAACTCCACCGGGGCGTCTGGCGTCAACGCCAACTCCACCGGGGCGTCTGGCGTCAACGCCAACTCCACCGGGGCGTCTGGCGTCAACGTCAACTCAACGGGGTTTAAACGCTTGGGTCCTTCGTTTCCATGCAAACTGTGTTTTTCTGTGTGCTGCTGCTGCTGTGTTTGTGTGCGTTCTTCACGGGCGTTGTGCGCATCTTTGAGTGTAGCTGGGATCACTGGAGCACTGGGAGAACCCTGAGCGGCGTTGGCCAGAAGTGTGTTGTTGTGCCCAACTCGGCTCCTTCAGTGGTTCCGGGAGCTGAAAAAGCCCACGCTGGTCAGCGACTCCTTTACCGTCACTGTAATGAAGTTGGCAGTGACATCAGTGACAAAGACATGCTCCAGGAGACTCCGTGTGGGCCGCCAGTCTGTTTCTGTGTCCAATTCATCGTCGGCGTTGCCGAGAATCAGCCGACTGTTGTCAGGGTACAGCGAGGCATCGCGTTCTGACTCACTGCTGCTCGTCTCGTCTGAGTCACCAGTGCTGAGCTCATTCAGATTGCGGTTTTGAGCAGCAAGCCCATGTTGAATATCCTCCGACATCCTGGAACCACCTATTGCTTGAAGGCCCCGCCCCCATCCCTGCTCGTTGGGGCCACCTGCGGCCAGAGCAGAGAGCTGCCCAGCTGGCGGTCGACTGTTTTTGGTACCTCCCAGCACTCCTTTTAGGACACCGCTGCTGCTCCTGAAGCCAGCCACCCCCTGCAATCCATCAGCAGAAGGCAGCTTGCCAAGGCTCTGCAGGTTGAGCGATCGAAGGCTCAATGCCTGGCTGGCCCGGTCTCGAGGCGAGGATGGGGGTTTGGAGTGAATGGAGTTCTGCTGCTTGTGGTGGAGCAGCCCGGTCTTGATCCCCACTCCTTCCTGCCTCCTGTGAACCAGCGGTAAACGGTGGACCGCCGCCTGGCCTCCCCCAAAGCTGCTGTGAGTTCCAAGTGCCGGCAAGCTGCTAGACGGTTTCAGAGGTGATGTTTTGAAGCTGCCAGCCATCTCTGAGATGGAGCGCCTCAGCTCCGAGGTCTTCTGTGACAGGACAGATTTGGAGGACGAGGAGGTGGACATAGAGCGGCCGGTCCATATGCAGCTCAGTGGTTTGGAGGCGGTGGTCTGGGAGAAGGAACTAGTGGAGGTCTGGGAGGTGGAGGCAGCCTCATCTCTGGAGGTTCTGCTCAGGCCCATGTAGGTGAAACTGGCCGGCTGCAGCGGCTTCTTCACACCAGGCCGCGGCTCATCTCTGGGCAGTCTGATCGGCTGGTGGTGACGTGAAGGAGGAGGCGGCGCTCGGATCTTGGCCTGGCGGAGGGCTTTCTGGTCAGGGTGCAGTGGCTTCCTCCCACGCTTCTTGTGGGGAGGGTCTGGTTTAGCCAGCGTGATCTGGGGTCTCTTCTGAGGTACCGGGTGGACCCGTGGACCAGGCTTGTTCTTCTTTGACTGGTCTTCATCCTCAGAGGATGAAGAGGAGGGCAATTCTGAGAGGCCTGAGGAAGAGGACGACGAGGAGCGGCTGTCCTTGGTGGCAGCTGGTGGAGGCTGAGAAGAAGATGAAGATGAAGAGTGAAGATGAGGCTGCAGAGAAAACACAATGAGCAAGTGTGGCCCTAGTTTTACCAGAATCTTTCGGGGTCGTCCTCGCGGCCTCTTTCCCTTCTTCTGAAACAGAAGCTCTCGCTCTTGTTCCCTGAAATACATCAACACCATCGTTGTCAGAAGACCTGAAGGAAACCGAGGCTGCATTCACACTGGGCTTGACCTCAGGGCGGTTGACCTGAAGACGCTGCCGCCTGAGCATCAGAACCCTCTGGCCATGGCAGACCTAAAACACTCCGATGTTCAAGTTCCCACCTCCAGATGAACGCTTCCAAGCAGAGGTTTCTGTTTATTCATCTGCTTCCATACAGAAGGTCCCAGTAGGGTTTCAAACTTAACTTAATTCAATTAAAAACAAACTTTATTTACTCCCAGGGTGTAATTGAAGGCGGCACGTAGAGCAGACACAAAAGACCTTTTCTCATGTTTCACCTGTTTTTCTCCACCCAGTGCTTAGTCATCTTCAGAACCAAGCAGTCCAGTGGCATTTCCCAGAACCACCTTTCCCTACATTAGCAGATTAGGAACTACGCCGGGACAATGCAGGTGAAACCATGAAGAATAATGAATGTTCATCAACGACGTTGGAAGGAAACACTGATGACTTGTGTCATGTAAGTCAGAATTAATTAAAGCCCAGACTGGATAATGACAAGACAGAGAACACAAAGACAAAAAAAATAATGGTGTTAATGGAACTAACAACAGAGGAACTTGAGCTGAAACAACGGAATGACCTCCAGAAAAGGAACAGTTTTACAGCTGCAGACCACTGAGTTGTTCTCCCTCCCTACATCTGTCCAGGATCAGTGCCTCTACTGAAAACATGAAGAGTTACTTGGACCCTACAAACATTGACCAGACACTCAAACTCCTCCAGGATGGAGCATCTATATGTGTCATTGTCAGAAGGTTTTCTGTGGCTCCAACACAGATCCTGGATGATATTCCAGGCGCCAGGCAGTTACTCTAGGAGTTCGGGACAGGACTGTAGAAGGTCTTTAACCCATTAGCAGGGCCAGTATCTGCTTCTAAGTGAAAGAAAGAACAGGATTAGTACCACCAGACCCTACACATAACCTCCAGCAGGAGATCGTTGTGAATGCCTCAGACCAAACGATCACAAACGGATGGCAGTGTTTGACAATCCTGGTCCTCAGGACCCCCCCGTCCTGCATGTTTTAGATGTTGCCTTCAACCAACACACCTGGTTCTAAGGAATGGTCCTCATGAGTTTGTCATCAAGGTCTGGACAGCTCTGTTGATGACACAGCTGCTTGTATCACGGTGGGCTGAAGCAGGGATGCATCTAAAACATGCAGGACAGGATTGGGAAACACTGCTCTAGTGGATCCTGTACTCACTGCCCAGGACTGCCCAGGTTCCTCCTGGTGGACGACAATCCTCAGCCTCATGTGGTGAGAATATTCAGTTCCTGGATAAAGGAGTCGCTACCCTGAACTGGCCTCCATGCTTTCCTAACCTAAATCCAGCAGAACACCTCAGGGATATTATGATTCAGTCCATCCAACACCACTAGGTTGGACCTCAGCAACATCCTGGTCCAGATCTGGAAGGGGATAGCCCAGGACACCATCCGTCCACTCATTAGAAGTCCCAACGTTGTCAGTCATGAGTACAAACGTGGTGGTCACACGACAACTGAGATGTCTACGATATCTTTTGATATGGTTCATGATTTTCATTTCCAAACGAGGAGGCCTCTGCAGACATCCAGCAGGACTGTTTCTGAGATCTGGCGTGGTTTTAGAGTTCTCTCTTTTTTTAATGGTGCATTTGAGGCCACAACTTGAACGCCAGAGTCATCAATGAAGCTCTTGGACGAATGGCTGTGTTTTCATACGCGTCAGAAGAGAAAGAAAATTACAACCATGGCTATCAACATGATTCAAACATGCAGAAGTCAAAAACATCTGGTTTGGAATGTTCATCTGGAATGTTCAGGCATGTGGTCACACAATGCCAAGAGGAAAGGATATCAGCAACAGTTCAACATTTTAAAGCGTAGACAAAAAGAAACTACCAAAAGACCCGTAAATCTGAAAAAAGACCTATCGAACCCTAAACACTTACCTCTTGTGAAACGCTGCCAGCAGCCGCGGGTCCAGAATGTTCTCTTCCGGTTCCCAGCTATTGTGCCTAAAACCATCAGAACCAGTTCAGTGTCAATGTCTGCACAGAATTAAAAAGAACCCTCACAACAGAACAACATTCTGGTGCTGAGGGCGAGTTGAAAACTGACATTTACTGGAAATAGCTGTTTCTGGTGCAGCAACGGAGGAATAACTGCATTTTCACAACAGCTGTAGCAGCAGTAACAACAATTTCTCCAAAAATAAAGATATTTTAGTTCATCTTCTCTGAAATAATTTTTTTTCTTTGTTTTGAAGAGAAATCTCACAGGACGAGAGATGCAGTTATGGAGGTACTGAGAGACAACTCAGAGTTAAGCTCATATCAGATCACGTAGTAGCCCCAGCATCCACCCGGAGCCCAAACCTCAAGACCAGAATCCAAGCCCACAACGGGTGGAAAACAAGACAAACCGTCTTCATTTGGGGCCTCATAAATACTATTGTTTAAAAATTTTACTCTCAAAAACTAAGTCTGCAACTTGGATATTAACCAGCAGCCAGAATTTCTGGGTTTTGGCTTGAAAATATCCACATGTCCAAATTTAATTTTCTTTTTTTTCCCCATTAAGGAATCTTGACCCACTTCCTACAACCACCTACCATAACAGGTCTGGATCCGGACCCTAGTGGTCAGTAGCAGGTCTGGATCTGGATCCTAGTGGTCAGTTTGCAAGTCTGGATCCGGATCCTAGTGGTCAGTAGCGGGTCTAGTTCTGTACTTCCTGAGAGTTCTGGTTCTGCACTGCCTGAAGGTTCTAGTTGTGTACGGAAGGTTCTAGTTCTGGGTTCCCTGGGGACTCTGCTTCTGTACAGTATGCGGTTTCCCGTTCTGTACTGAGGTTTCTGGCTGTTCTGGTTCTGTACTGCCTGAAGGACCCGGTCCCCGAGGGTGCTGGTTCTGTGCTGTCTCGGAACTCTGGTTTCTGGTTCTTGCCCCGGTCTTATCCAGAACCAGCGTTCTCAGAGGACCTGACGGTACTCCATGAATGGCGGCTGCTGGTCCGTGTGTTTAGCGGGCGGCTGAGCGGCGGGTCTGTGTGACTCGTGCCCGGCGCTGGTGCGCGGGTCCCGGCGGCAGCAGTCGGGCCGCCGCCAGGCTTTGTTCGGAATTAGCAGCGTAGCTAGCAGCCACTTACTTGGACGACCAGCCTCTCCACTTGACCAGGTACTCCAGCTTCCCCTGCGGGAAACACACACACGTCAGGCGGCCGCGCAGCACCGGGTACCGGCCGGGTGGGTCTGGGCTGTCTGCGGGTTCTTACCTTCCGGGACCGTTTGCTAAGGATGCATTCCGCGTCGAACACCTGGCCCACCGTCACCCCCTCCATGACTGCCGCAGTGCTGCTTGACCGCGCACGGCCACCGTAGAGCCCCGCTGTCCGACTGTGCACGCCAACACCCGCGAGCCGACGGACCGACGCAGTGGTTCTCCACGGAGAACCGCTTCTGGAAAAACACGTTCAGGAACGTCTGTAGAAAACAACGACGAAGGAGCGTTCAGAGCTGTTCGGGGCCCTGCCCAGGACGGATGGGTTCCTGTCTCCGGTCCGTAACGATCCCATCATCACCAGCTTGTCAAAATCTGCACTGTTAGTGACACAATAATTTGAAGCAGGTAAACATGTAGAATATGCAGAACACCAGTCTTTGTCTACTGAAAATAAACAACCCTGTTCTAAAGCGACACTGGTGATTTATCAATCTGTTACACTTTAAGGGGGATTTGTGAATCTAAAGATGAAATTCAATCAGAGTTGGCTAAATACAGACGGACAAAAAACGTAAATAGTAATTATTAAATTTATTTAGTTAGTTGTGATCTCAACTGGGCGGAGCTGATTTCGTGCGGAACCTTTCTTCTTTAGGGGGAGGACATAAAGTGGTGCACCAAGGTGTTCGGTAACCGTCCTAGAACGGAACTGCCCTGGTGAGTTTAAAATCATGACAAATTACACTTTTACCGCTTCAAAATGAAAATTGATTCGATTTATATCCTTATTTAGCTCGTTTTCAGTGTTCAAATGAAACCAAGGTCACAGGTAAATGTGCTTTACGTTCTGTAATCAGAGTTCAGGCGAGTTCGGATCTAGACTTTAAATATCCAAACCAACCCGGGTCTGCCGTCGTCGTGGTTCTCCTCCAGGTTCTGGGGTTTTTGACCTGACTCGGGTCTGCCGTCGTCGTGGTTCTCCTTCAGGTTCTGGGATTTTGATCTGACCCGGGTCTACCGTCGTCGTGGTTCTCCTCCAGGTTCTGGGATTTTGATCTGGCCCGGGTCTACTGTTGTCGTGGTTCTCCTTCAGGTTCTGGGATTTTGACCTGACTCGGGTCTGCCGTCGTCGTGGTTCTCCTTCAGGTTCTGGGATTTTGATCTGACCCGGGTCTACCGTCGTCGTGGTTCTCCTCCAGGTTCTGGGATTTTGATCTGGCCCGGGTCTACTGTTGTCGTGGTTCTCCTCCAGGTTCTGGGATTTTGATCTGGCCCGGGTCTACTGTTGTCGTGGTTCTCCTTCAGGTTCTGGGATTTTGATCTGACCCGGGTCTACCGTCGTTGTGGTTCTCCTCCAGGTTCTGGGATTTTGATCTGGCCCGGGTCTACTGTTGTCGTGGTTCTCCTTCAGGTTCTGGGGTTTTGATCTGACCCGGGACTATCGTCGTCGTGGTTCTCCTCCAGGTTCTGGGATTTTGATCTGACTCGGGTCTACTGTTGTCGTGGTTCTCCTCCAGGTTCTGGGATTTTGATCTGACTCGGGTCTACCGTCGTTGTGGTTCTTCAGGTTCTGAGGTTTTTGACCTGACTCGGGTATGCCGTCGTCATGGTTCTCCTCCAGGTTCTGAGGTTAATGATCTGACCCTGATCTACTGTTGTCGAGGTTCTCCTCCAGGTTCTGGGATTTTGATCTGACTCGGGTCTACCGTCGTTGTGGTTCTTCAGGTTCTGAGGTTTTTGACCTGACTCTGGTCTACCGTCGTCGTGGTTCTCCTCCAGGTTCTGGGGTTTTGATCTGACCCGGGACTATCGTTGTTGTGGTTCTCCTTCAGGTTCTGAGGTTTTTGACCTGACTTGGGTCTGCCGTCGTGGTTCTCCTTCAGGTTCTGGGGTTTTGATCTGACCCGGGACTATCGTCGTTGTGGTTCTCCTTCAGGTTCTGAGGTTTTTGACCTGACTTGGGTCTGCCGTCGTGGTTCTCCTTCAGGTTCTGGGGTTTTGATCTGACCCGGGTCTACTGTTGTCGTGGTTCTCCTCCAGGTTCTGGGATTTTGATCTGACTCGGGTCTACCGTCGTTGTGGTTCTTCAGGTTCTGAGGTTTTTGACCTGACTCGGGTATGCCGTCGTCATGGTTCTCCTCCAGGTTCTGAGGTTAATGATCTGACCCTGATCTACTGTTGTCGAGGTTCTCCTCCAGGTTCTGAGGTTTTTGATCTGACCCGATCTACTGTTGTCGTGGTTCTCCTTCAGGTTCTGAGGTTTTTGATCTGACTCTGGTCTACCGTCGTTGTGGTTCTCCTCCAGGTTCTGAGGTTTTTGATCTGACTCTGGTCTACCGTCGTTGTGGTTCTCCTCCAGGTTCTGAGGTTATTGATCTGACTCTGGTCTACCGTCGTTGTGGTTCTCTTCCAGGTGACTGTCTCAGGTTTACCTGTCACTGCCATGTTGCTGCCGTTCTTCCGACCGCCCCTCTGTTGTCGTTCTTCGTCACTGCTGCGTTCCGGCACCATCCGGACTCTTCACCACTGCGTTTTGAGGACGCTGCATCCTCATACCAACCGCTTCTTGTGTAGGTCGCATCCAACACATCCTGTAACAAGGTCTCACAGCAGGTCCCGTGGTCCGGAGGAGGAATGGAGGTCCAGGAACAAGACGGTGCTGACGTACATCGCGGCAGCAGGCGTGGGCATGATTGGGTTGTCATACGCCGCCGTACCGCTGTACCGCCTCTACTGCCAGGTGAGGTCACGAACACACGTGAACACGTCTTCCTGCTGCCTGTTTAACTGATCTGTTGCTCCATCAGGCATCTGGACTCGGGGGGACTGCGGTGGCCGGACATAACCCCGACCAGGTAGAGAAAATGAAGCCGGTGAAGGAGCGCATCCTGAAGGTGACATTTAATGCCGATACACATGCCAGCATGCAGTGGAACTTCAAACCGCAGCAGACTGAGATCTACGTAAGTTTTCAGAGCAGTCAACGCCACAAATGCTGGGGCTCAGCCACCAGCCGCACCTCCATCACATCTGCTCTATGGACAGGTGGTTCCAGGTGAGACGGCGCTGGCCTTCTATCGAGCCAAGAACCCCACAGACAAACCCATCATCGGCATCTCCACCTACAATGTGGTGCCCTTCGAGGCCGGGCAGTACTTTAACAAGATCCAGGTGAGATCGCCGTGGAGACGTCTGCTGGCGTCTCCACAAAACTGGTTTTAAACTGGGGGCTGGGCTGTGAGGTTCGGTAATGATACAAGTCTGGGTTACTGTGTTGAGGGCGTCGCAGTTCTTTTGGTGGTTATGGTTCTTAGTTTACTTTGTGTTGTTTATAATCTGGAAGAGAGCGCCTTCGATCAAAAACTCCACAACCAAACTGAGAGCATCACATGTTCATGTGACATAATGTCTGACTCCAGCTTTCCAAACCCAAGTACTTGAAGATGAGTCCCTCTACACTGACCTCAGTCTGCAATAAACTGACCAGTGGCTGTAGCCTAGTTCAGTGGGGAGGCGTGGCCTCTTGCAGGCGCCTGGTCATCATGTCTAATGTCCTCCTCCTCTCTGCAGTGTTTTTGCTTCGAGGAGCAGCGTCTGAACCCTCATGAGGAGGTGGACATGCCCGTCTTCTTCTACATTGACCCCGAGTTTGACGACGACCCCCGGATGGCCAGGGTGGACACCATCACACTGTCCTACACCTTCTTTGAGGCCAAGGAGGGTCAGAAGTTGCCTCTGCCAGGATACAGCTACAACTGACCTGGAAACGAGCCTGAGGAGCATCGGTACCGGTGGCAGGACTGAACTGAATGGAAAGACTCAGACCTGCAGGGAACTCGCCCGATTCGGCGTGGAGACGGGGAATCTCAGACTGAACAGCTTTTGGTGCTGCTGTGAGTTTATGGAAATATAATTGAGCTGCTGCGACTTCAGACCAACATTTATTATTATTAAACTCTTCAAAGTCTGATGATGAATCCATAAGTTCTGACAAAAAAGGAAGCTTTCTTCAGATTCCCAGAAGGAAAAAATGTTGATGTAATCTTTCTGGTTTTGTGTATTACGACAAAATAAAAGCCTGTGTCTTAAATGAGGTAACCTGATGTTAGTTAGTGAATAAAATCTCAGACAAAATGCAAAAACACTGTGTACAACTAAAGTTCCTCCATGATCCAGCATGAGCAGGTCCACCTTCACCAGCAGGAACTCTCTGACGTTTGTCTCCTGCTTGGAGGAATTCTGGTCTGTTCTTCTGCCCAACGCTGCTCCGGGTCATTGAGGTTTTGGATCTCACTACCACACAGCTCTCTGAAGGTCCCACCACAGCATCTCATCCAGGTTGGTCTGGACTCTGACCAGGTTGTTCCAGAACCTTGATTCTTTTACTTTTATCATTCTGATGTGGATTTGTTATTTACTAAAAGTGACATATGTGAGTGTCTGAGGTTTCAGCTCGCACCAGCACGGTTTAGTTGGTGGTCAGCTCTTCTGAACATGGCTTGTGTTCACCCCCACTGGGTCTTCTCCCCTTAAACGACATGAATATGCTGCGACCACTGGCCACACACTGGGTGAGGTTTATGTTGAGAATTCAGGGCTTTAGGTGGTCCTTTGCTTCAGAAATGGGTCTCAGTGCACATTTGTGTTATTAAACTAAATGTGTTCAAACCTTTCATTCTAACAGACATGCTAACTCCCCTGTTTTTAAATTTTGTATTAAATGTTAACTTGCTAGTTTTATCTTTATTTAAAAAAAATCAAGTTTAGTTTGAAAGTCGGGCTACCCACGTCAGCATCAAGTAGGTTCATTTTAAGTCGGTCCAGTTTGTACCGTAAGTGTAAAAGGTCGAAGCATCATTTTAAGTAGTTTAAACTCCAAATCACCGAAGATTTACGGAATAGAAGCTGGTCACTGGTTGTAATTACGTACTGAAAAAAGCGCTGAATACTAAACTAAGTCGGCAGTGAAACTTGAGGGTATTTTAATCGAGTGAAAACGCAGTTTGTTCGTCGGATTCACGAGGTTGCGGACCGTCTGCCCTGACCAAGATGGCGGAGGCGCGCAATCAGAAAGGAAATGGGTAAACCTGTGTGCGTGCGCGCGCGCTTGTGCACCATCTGTCCAGCAGAGGGAGCTACGGTCTGATCTCAGGTGGCCTGAAGAAGACCAGGAGGTGGTCGTTGTGAAGAGGGCACGCTTCCGTTCACGGTTCTAGAGGTTTTCTGATGTTCCTCAGCAAACAAGCACCTGCACGTGTCGCCTTCAACACCTCGTGACGTGACTTCAAATTGACGTAGGTGGGTTGGTGGTTCGTCCAGTATTGGAATCGGCATCACAACGTTTTATTGAGCCCCCGGGGGTAATTGCTTTTTGTACAGTTGCGCTGCTCCAGAAATTAATAAACAAAAGCTTAAAAAAGAAATTAAAAAATATAAATCTAAGCATATGTGCAGTGATGTTCTCCCTACACAACTACGGGCATATAAACACGTCACTGCACAGGTGTTTAAAGTTGAAGTCCGGTTTGCTCCTCACCACCTGGCTGTCAGAGTGGGCAGGTGTACCGTTGGGAGGCCTCCGACAGGAAGGATTTCCTGTGGTGCGTTCAGGAAGGCTCGGCCTACTGCTGAAGCACACCTGCGTCCCACACATGTACAGTGGGTGGTACTCATGGTCCACGATGACCTCCTCTCCAACACCACCGTCAGAGTCCCGCTTTGCCCCAACAATGTCACCGGCCATAACTTGGAGGAAGGACTTCCTGTAGCTGCAGTCATGTAAACAAAGTACCGTTTTTTTTTTTTTTATGTCCCACTGTGTGATTTCCTGAACGAAACCTAAAGCAGAAATACACAAACGGTGTGTGAACATCTGCGGACCCCCTTCCTGCTTAAACTGAATTTAGGAGCAAATGTTGCAGCCAGGCGTTTTTACCTATCGTCGTCATTGATGATCTGATCACCATCATTGATTATTGGATGATCGTCATTAACTGATCACAGTCAGTGATGATGTCCCGACAGGAAACATCTTCTGAGGGTTCCTGCTGCTGATGAAAACAACTTACTGAGGGTTCCTGCTAATGAAGGAAAGATCTACTGAGGCTCTCTGCCGCTGAAGGGAACATCTGCCGAGCGTTCCTGCTGCTGAAGGGAACATCTGCTGAGGGTTCCTGCCGCTGAAGGGAACATCTACTGAAGGAAACATCTACTGAGGGTTCCTGCTGCTGAAGGAAGCATCTAGTGAGGGTTCCTGCTAATGAAGGAAACATCTAGTGAGGGTTCCTGCTAATGAAGGGAACATCTGCCGAAGGTTCCTGCCGCTGAAGGGAACATCTGCCGGGGCTTCCTGCTAATGAAGGGAACATCTGCCGGCGGTTCCTGCTAATGAGGGGAACATCTGCCGGCGGTTCCTGCTAATAAAGGGAACATCTGCCGGGGGTTCCTGCCACTGAAGGGAACATCTGCCGGGGGTTCCTGCCACTGAAGGGAACATCTGCCGGGGGTTCCTGCTAATGAAGGGAACATCTGCCGGGGGTTCCTGCCACTGAAGGGAACATCTGCCGGGGGTTCCTGCCACTGAAGGGAACATCTGCCGGGGGTTCCTGCCACTGAAGCAGGATCTATAAGGCATTGACACTTGGGGTTTAGATTTTCACACTGTTACCGGGACTTTTCTTGTTTTGTTTTTTTTCCTCTCCAAGCGAGCCCTTGGTCATGTGGTGTTCCTCTGGGATTGAGTTGATCTCATTTTCATCCTGCTAAGGACCTGGTGACACCCTGGAACTGAAAGGTAGTGGACTTCTAACAAACACAAGCTTGACTGAAGATAGCTGGGTCCTGAGTGAGTCACAGCTGGTGGTAGGATCATGGTGTGGACATGTTGATCTGAGGTTTTATTCACCTCGTTTCACCTCAGTCACCTCAAAACAATTTGTTTAGGAACAAATTGTTTTGGTCCTGATACATACAATTTTATGTTTATTTTTACTTAATCTCCTCTGAGAAGTGGTCTGATGGAGTGAAAAAGTCTTTTTCAATCCGGGGAACTTGCTGTAACTGGTAGTTACCTTTTCTACAGGTGACTACAGCAGAACATCAGAGGGCCGAGGTCCTTTCCAACCCAGAAGCTGCTTTCTGTCTCTGCAGGATGGACCTCTGTCACTGTTGGATGGTCCACTTTCTCCTTATCGCCACGTCCTCAGCCCACAGTGACTTCTTCACTTCCATTGGTGAGTTCCTGCCTCTTCTCCAACTACAAACATGACGCAGAAAACTGAGTTTTGTTCTTGATTGTCATATGTCTCTGTGGACCTCCAAACCTTGGATAATGAGTTAAACAAGAACAGTCATTGTTGTTTCACAGGTCATCTGTGAGTGTGTCCTTCAGGATGAAGCTGGAATAAACAAGTTTTGTGTGTTTCAGGTCAGATGATGGACCTGCTGTTCATGGAGAAAGACTTGGTGATGGCTCTGAAGGACTACATTACAGCAGAGGAGGACAAACTGCAGCGCATCAGAAAGTGAGAAGTCATTGTCCTGTCTGATTCAGACTCGTCATTATTGTGCAGGCGTGTTAATGTTTGTAGCCCCCTTAAACCTGCATTTTTATTTGTAAAAACACTTGAAGTCATCTAAAAGAGAAAGTGTCAGACAAATGCAACATACGTCTTCTTTTACTATGCCATTATTTACAAACCCAACTCCAGAAAAGTTGGAACAGGGGCAACTAAAGGCTGGAAAAAGGTCAAAAACCAAATCAGAAACAGTTGGAGGTTCATTTGACCCCTAATCAGGTTAATTATCAGCAGGTCAGTAACATGACTGGGCATGAAGGAGCATTTCAGAGGCACCAAACCTCTCAGATGTGAAGCTGAGCACAACTTCACCAGTCTGAGAGTACTGAGAGTCTGAGAAACGGTTATGGAATCATTTCAGAAAAATGTTCCTCAGCGTAAAATAGATCCAGTAGACGTTTTTCAATTAGATCTTGCTATTATCGCTGGATGGTGTGTGTGTGTGTGTGTGTGTGTGTGTGTGTGTGTGTGTGTGTGTGTGTGTGTGTGTGTGTGTGTGTGTGTGTGTGTGTGTGTGTGTGTGTGTGTGTGTGTGTGTGTGTGTGTGTGTGTGTTTCAAGCTGGGCGGACAGACTGGACCTCCTCTCGGCTGGTGCCTCCCAGGATCCTGAAGGTTTCCTGGGTCACCCGGTCAATGCCTTTAAGCTGGTGAAGAGACTCAACACAGAGTGGGCGGAGCTAGAGAATCTGGTGCTGATGGATGTGTCTGATGGTACTACAAGCTCACATGCACTGCATCATCCCAGATGATATATTTAACTACATTTAGTTTTAAAATTCAGACAATTTCTTTCTAAACTGCAGATCAGTCTTGTGGTCTGGAAACTCACAGTTTCAATCCACATAAAAAATGAAATAGCTGCTGCATTTAGTCAATACACAGTTCTGACTTTCTTCAATTTGAATTCAATACAATTTATACAGCGTCCATTACAACACAAGTTCTTCAGAGACCAGAACATGACCTCGATCAATTATTACATAAACAACAGGGAAAAACTCCCCTTTAAGAGGGAAGAAACCTGGACCAGGATCTGGGTCATAAAGGGGGGACCTTCCTGCTGAAGACCAGCTGGGTAGAACAGGAAAAGAGAGATAGGAAAGACGGGATGAAGAACAGAGACGGGAGAGAGAGAGACATACCGTCAAAGGTACAAAAGACAGGTTTCATTCAGACCAGCAGTGTAAAGCAGCCAGTTTGTTTTTCACAGTAAATACTGATTCTCATCATCTCCACTTAGGTCTGGAGTTCCTCAAGGTACTATTTTTGGTCCGGATCTTGTTTCAAATCTTCGTGAGGAGACATGTATTATTTGGCTAATGATATCCAGGTTTATTTGTCCCTCAACTTGGACAGCATAAAACCATTACAGCCTTTAGCAACTGTCAAACCAGGACAAAGCTTCAGTTTTCTAAACGTCAGTGAGGTCATTCTGACGGTTGTTGGTTTGGTCACTTGTCTTGGCTCCTTTTGGCTCTCTGTCAATCACAGAACCCTGGTTTTAAGAGTTCCTTTTATAGGGACAGGAACACCAGGCCCAGGTGAACAGGAACACCCTAACAGAAAATTGGAGCTTCTCCCATCTCTTTATATCATAATAAACTGGAGTATTGTTTCTTTGCCTCTACATCACCTCTCACTTTGTCATGAATTTGGAGCCAGGTCAAGACAGAGTTTGTCAGTTTTACTGTTGACTTTTACATTTTTAAAAGGGTTTGTGGCTTCTGATTTATCAGATCCTTCCCTCTACACCTCTGTGAGAGCTCATTGGTCAGCCAGTATCTGGTTCTGGATGATCTGGGTTAACACATTCAATTCAATTCAATTCAATTTTATTTATATAGTTTCTATTACAACACAAGTTGTGTCTAGGCGCTTTCCAGAGACCCAGAACATGACCCCCGAGCAATTATTACATAAACAGCAGCAGGTAAAAACTCCCCTAGAGGAAGAAAAACCTTAAGCCAAACAGTGGCAAGGAAAAACTCCCCTTTAAGAGGGAAGAAACCTGGACCAGGACCTGGATCATGAGGGGGGACCCTCCTGCTGAAGGCCAGCCGGGTAGGGCAAGAAATAAGAAAGAATAGAGACATAGAGACACCGTCAAAGGTACAAGACAGGATACAATAGTAACTATCATCAGTAGTCCAATTAGACTTCTGTGAATATGGGTGATATATGGATAGACGGTGATCCACGGGGATGAGGACTGCAGGTCGGGATGTCAGCAAGCATCCAACAGACATCCACACAGACAGGTGAAGGCAGACACTGGGATGGTCAGAGGTGGAACTGCAGGTCAGCAAGCAGCTCCTGAGGTTCTGGTCTGCAGAACATGCACAGAAGAGGAAAAGAAGGGCCAGACAAGCACAACAAACTACAAGAACAATGGACCACAATTTTGGTTATGGGATATTGTTAATAAATGAGGATTCAGGTGAAGAAGAGACAGGGAAGGCAAAGAGAAACAGAGAAGGTGAAAGGCACCACTCAGTGGATCATGTTGGTGTCCCCCTGCAGCAGAGGCCTATAACAGCATATCTACACCGAAGCTGTTTAAAATGAGCTGCTCTAATCTGGTCCTGTAGCTGCAGCTTTGACTACTGGTCCTGACACATTAAGGTACTAAATATACACTAACTATATGCTTTATTAAACAGAAATGTTTTAAGTTTGGTTTTAAAGGTGGAGGTGGTGTCAGCCTCCTTCACCCAAACTGGAAGTTGGTTCCAGAGTGATGGTTCCTGGTAGCAGAAGACCCGTCCTCCAGATCTACATCTGGATCTTCTAGGAACTACGAGTAAACCTGCACCCTGAGAACGGAGAGCTCTATTAGGAACGTACGGTTCTATCAGGTCTTGCAAATATCGCGGCGCTAGGCCATTTTGGACTTTATATGCAAGTAATAAAATTTTGAATTGGATTCTAAATTTTCCGGGGAGCCAATGGAGGGAAGCTAAAACTGGAGAGACGTGGTCTCTCTTGTTGGTTCCTGTCAGCACTCGCGCTGCTGCATTTTGGATCAGCTGGAGGATCTTCAGAGAATTACTTGGACATCCAGCCAACAACACGTTACAGTAATCTAGTCTAGAAGATACGAACGTGTGAATTAGTTTTCCAGCATCACTCTGGGAGAGGATGCTCCTGATCTTTGAGATGTTACGGAGGTGGAAAAACGCAGTTTTACAAACCTGATTAATCTGCTGTTTAAATGACAAAATCCTGATCAAAATAACTCCAAGGTTTCTCACAGTTTTACTGGAGGCCATCGCAACACCATCTAATCCCTTCCTGAGGTGTTTGAACCACAAACAACAACCTCTGTTTTATCAGAATTTAGTAGCAAAAAGTTTCTGGACATCCAGTCCTTGATGTCCTTAAGACACCTGAAGTTTGTCTAATGGTTCTGTTTCATCTGGCTTCATAGACAGATACAGCTGCGTATCATCAGCATAACGATGAAAATTAATGCCGTGGTTCCGGATAATACTTCCCAAGGGCTGCATGTATAAACTGAACAAGATTGGCCCTAGAACTGAACCCTGCGGGACACCATAGCAGACCCTCGTCTGTACGGAAGAAACCTCATGAACATGAACAAACTGGAATCTATCAGACAGATATGATTTAAACCAATCTAGAGCGGTCCCTTTATGGAGGTGATGGTGATGTCTCACATTCTTCTTCTTCTCCTGCTGTGCCAGCATTCATCTCCAACCTCACTATCCAGCGGCAGCACTTCCCCACTGATGACGACCAGATGGGGGCCGCCAGGGCTCTGATTAGGCTGCAGGACACTTACCAACTGGACACCAGCACCATCTCCAGTGGACTGCTGCCAGGTCAGCTAAGCCAAAGCCCTGCAGAGGTGGTCAGAGGAATCCAGAACCTCTGCTGGAGGAATAGCTTCCAGGTCACCTTTAACTGCACTGTGTACAAATCGTGAGAAAGAGGAGAAAACCTTCTCAAGAACAAACCATGACATCAAGGTGATGGTGACTCTGCATTGGCTGAAAGAGTATGTAAATCCCCTGTGTTGTTGCTCTAATCTGCAATAAATGTCATTGTTGATGGAGTTTAACATGAGATTTACTGAACAGAAGCTCCAGATAGAAACAGTCCTGGAGACACCATCCGATTGGCTGACGTTTACTTGTACCTGCTCAAGTGGTTTTTGACTCTGTTCCGGTTCTGAATGGTTTCTATGAAGGACCCAAATGATTCTGAGAAACAAATTAATCTGTTTGCTGTTTTTATTGACCATTAACTTTGTCTCTTCAGGCTCGTCCTCGGATGCCTCAATGCGCAGCGTTCTGACAGTTGACGACTGCGTCGACCTGGGGAGGGTGGCATACTCCGAGGCAGACTACTACCACACAGAGCTGTGGATGGCTCAGGCCCTGCAGCAGGTGGAACAAGGAGAGGTGTCCGTCGCTGTGGATGGCGTTACCATCCTGGACTACCTGAGCTACTCAGTCTACCAGCAGGGGGAGCTGGAGAGAGCGCTGGATTTTACCAAGAGGCTGCTGGAGCTTGGTTGGTACCAGCAGAGTCCAGACACAATGTTCACTATGCTCTGAATTAAGTTTTTGTTCCATTTTATAGAACTTGAACTTTTCTAGAAAGATGTGCTTGTCAAAATTACGTGACCCTGCAGACTGGTGTCATGGGACATTAGTCCTGGATCAAGTCCTCTCTGACCTGAAGTTCAGTGTTTTTCCCATTTAGACCCTACACACCAGCGAGCTAACGGGAACTTGAAGTACTTCGAGTATCAGGTGTCCAAACAAAATAAGGCCAAGCTGACACAGGAGCATGAGGAAGTTCGGAGACAGAGGAAAGAAAGCCATGGTCACCAAGACGACTACCTGCCAGAGAGAAGGAAGTACGAGCAGCTGTGTCGTGGCGAAGGCATCCAGATGGTGAGGAGACGAGCTGAGGATGAAAAACTTCTGTTCCATGACCTCAGCCAAACGCCACTGTCTTTTTGTTAGACTCCCCTCAGGCAGAGCCGCCTCTTCTGCCGTTACCATGACAACCGCCGCCATCCGAGGTACGTGATTGGCCCAGTGAAGCAGGAGGATGAGTGGGACAGCCCCCCCATAGTCCGCTACCATGAAATTGTGTCTGACAAAGAGATGGAGAAGGTGAAGGAGCTGGCCAAACCCAGGGTGAGTTCATATGATTGCACCCTGGATCCAGTTGATCTCCTTTATTACCATCAGTCGGTTCAGCAACAGTGGCGGAGGCTCCTCCGTTAGCTTTAGCAGCAGCGGCGGAGGCTCCTATGTTAGCTTCAGCAGCAGCGGCGGCGGTTCCTCCGTTAGCAGCAGCAGCGGAGGCGGTGGCTCCTCTGTTAGCAGCAGCAACTGTGGCGGTGGCTCCTCTGTTAGCAGCAGCAACTGTGGCGGAGGCTCCTCCGTTAGCAGCAGCGGCTGCGGCGGTGGCTCCTCGGTTAGCAGCAGCAGCTGTGGTGGAGGCTAGTCCATTAGCTTCAGCAGCAGTTGCGGCAGAGGCTCCTCCGTTAGCTTCAGCAGCTGTGGCGGAGGCTCTTCCGTTAGCTTTAGCCGCAGTTGCGGAGGCTCCTCCGTTAGCTTTAGCAGCAGTTGCGGACGCTCCTCCGTTAGCTTTAGCAGCTGTGGCGGAGGCTCCTCCGTTAGCTTTAGCAGCTGTGGCGAAGGCTCCTCCGTTAGCTTTAGCAGCTGTGGCGGAGGCTCCTCCGTTAGCTTCAGTAGCAGTTGCGGAGGCTCCTCCGTTAGCTTTAGCAGCTGTGGCGGAGGCTCCTCCGTTAGCTTTAGTAGCAGTTGCGGAGGCTCCTCCGTTAGCTTTAGCAGCTGTGGTGGAGGCTCCTCCGTTAGCTTTAGCAGCTGTGGTGGAGGCTCCTCCGTTAACTTTAGCAGCTGTGGCGGAGGCTCCTCCATTAGCTTTAGTAGCAGTTGCGGAGGCTCCTCTGTTAGCAGCAGCAACTGCGGCGGTGGCTCCTCGGTTAGAAGCAGCAGCTGTGGTGGAGGCTAGTCCATTAGCTTCAGCAGCAGTGGCGGAGGCTCCTCCGTTAGCTTCAGCAGCAGTTGCGGCGGAGGCTCCTCCGTTAGCTTCAGCAGCTGTGGCGGAGGCTCTTCCGTTAGCTTTAGCAGCAGTTGCGGAGGCTCCTCCGTTAGCTTTAGCAGCTGTGGCGGAGGCTCCTCAGTTAGCTTCAGTAGCAGTTGCGGAGGCTCCTCCGTTAGCTTTAGCAGCTGTGGCGGAGGCTCCTCAGTTAGCTTCAGTAGCAGTTGCGGAGGCTCCTCAGTTAGCTTCAGTAGCAGTTGCGGAGGCTCCTCCGTTAGCTTTAGCAGCTGTGGTGGAGGCTTCTCCGTTAGCTTTAGCAGCTGTGGCGGAGGCTCCTCCGTTAGCTTCAGTAGCAGTTGCGGAGGCTCCTCCGTTAGCTTTAGCAACTGTGGTGGAGGCTCCTCCGTTAGCTTTAGTAGCAGTTGCGGAGGCTCCTCCGTTAGCTTTAGCAGCTGTGGTGGAGGCTCCTCCGTTAGCTTTAGTAGCAGTTGCGGAGGCTCCTCCGTTAGCTTTAGTAGCAGATGCGGAGGCTCCTCCGTTAGCTTTAGTAGCAGATGCGGAGGCTCCTCCGTTAGCTTTAGCAGCTGTGGTGGAGGCTCCTCCGTTAGCTTTAGTAGCAGTTGCGGAGGCTCCTCCGTTAGCTTCAGTAGCAGTTGCGGAGGCTCCTCCGTTAGCTTTAGCAGCTGTGGAGGAGGCTCCTCCGTTAGCTTTAGCAACTGTGGTGGAGGCTCCTCCGTTAGCTTTAGTAGCAGTTGCGGAGGCTCCTCCGTTAGCTTTAGCAGCTGTGGTGGAGGCTCCTCCGTTAGCTTTGGTAGCAGTTGCGGAGGCTCCTCCGTTAGCTTTAGTAGCAGATGCGGAGGCTCCTCCGTTAGCTTTAGTAGCAGTTGCGGAGGCTCCTCCGTTAGCTTTAGTAGCAGTTGCGGAGGCTCCTCCGTTAGCTTTAGTAGCAGATGCGGAGGCTCCTCCGTTAGCTTTAGCAGCTGTGGTGGAGGCTCCTCCGTTAGCTTTAGTAGCAGTTGCGGAGGCTCCTCCGTTAGCTTTAGCAGCTGTGGAGGAGGCTCCTCTGTTAGCTTTAGCAGCTGTGGCGGAGGCTCCTCCGTTAGCTTTAGTAGCAGTTGCGGAGGCTCCTCCGTTAGCTTTAGCAGCTGTGGCGGAGGCTCCTCCGTTAGCTTTAGCAGCTGTGGTGGAGGCTCCTCCGTTAACTTTAGCAGCTGTGGCGGAGGCTCCTCCGTTAGCTTTAGCAGCTGTGGTGGAGGCTCCTCCGTTAGCTTTAGTAGCAGTTGCGGAGGCTCCTCCGTTAGCTTTAGCAGCAGTTGCGGAGGCTCCTCCGTTAGCTTTAGCAGCTGTGGCGGAGGCTCCTCAGTTAGCTTCAGCAGCAGTTGCGGCGGAGGCTCCTCCGTTAGCTTCAGCAGCTGTGGCGGAGGCTCTTCCGTTAGCTTTAGCAGCAGTTGCGGAGGCTCCTCCGTTAGCTTCAGCAGCAGTTGCGGCGGAGGCTCCTCCGTTAGCTTCAGCAGCTGTGGCGGAGGCTCTTCCGTTAGCTTTAGCAGCAGTTGCGGAGGCTCCTCCGTTAGCTTCAGCAGCTGTGGCGGAGGCTCTTCCGTTAGCTTCAGCAGCAGTTGCGGCGGAGGCTCCTCCGTTAGCTTTAGCAGCTGTGGCGGAGGCTCCTCCGTTAGCTTTAGCAGCAGTTGCGGAGGCTCCTCCGTTAGCTTTAGCAGCTGTGGCAGTGATGAAGGAATGGGCGGAGCTTGGAGGCAGAGTCTCAGGTAGATTGCGTCTCCTTGTAACTGTCAGCTGATTTGCTCCACAGCTACGCCGAGCCACCATTTCCAACCCCGTCACCGGTGTACTGGAGACTGCCCACTACCGCATCAGCAAGAGGTAAGACCAGCCATGCGGGGGTGGCTTCTTCTCCTCTGACCTCCCCCTGGTCCTCCCCGTCTACACCATCTACACTCAGAACGTGTTAGTGAGTAAAACGGCTGTGGCTGACGGGTGAAAGTAGCGTTGAATTCATCATTCAGCCGTTGATCAGTGAGCTGTTATGTAAAACGACGACGTGGGGGTATCGGAGGGAGTTTTTGGCGACTCTGCAGCTGGTAACCAGTTGCCTGTGTTCTAATCTACCTTCACTCCTGATTTGTAGCTTTTGGAGGAAAACTGCGACTGCTTTGTGATAAAACTACGGTGAACATGGTGTTTCACACGTTCTGAGTATTCTCTATCCTTTTGCCAGGAATGAAACTTCCTGTCTTTTTCCTCAGGAGGTGGGGTTACAGTCTGAGATTGACTAGTTTGCATTCCGGTAACTCATCGAAGAGGCAGCAGGACGGTCTTTTGAAGTTTTAGCCACAGTTTTCATCTCCTGACATACTTTTAGAAGTGTCCAGGACTGGCAGCGGATGACGGTGCATCCTGTTGTCTCCGCGGCTGCGCGTTCTCTGTGATGACCTGTGACCCTCCTCTTTCTGTCTCTGTTTTGTGCATCCTTCTGGTCCTCTGTTGGACATAGCTCAGACGTGCAACGGTGCATGACCCTCAGACAGGGAAACTGACCACAGCGCAGTACAGAGTCTCCAAGAGGTAAGAAGAGCCAGATGAAGGCTGCTGCAGAACCACAACCAGTCAGGTCTGATCCTCTGTGTCGTAACCGTGACATGAGAAAAGCAATAGGACACACCCCCGTGATGTAATCCACAGGATAATAGGGAGTACTTTAAAGCCTCTTCTCCAGCTGTACTACCATGTTGTCAATAGGAAAGTCGTCAGGAATTGACCCACCTGTCAATCATAGTGAGCTGTTTGAGCTTGGCCAACTCACATCCTCATTGCAAGCGTCACTAAACATCTGAAACCAGTACTAAAAGAGCTCCTCCTCCTCCCCCGTCCTCTTGATCCATGTTTTGTTTCTTTAGGGACCACTACTCCGTTTACTACAGAGGAGCCCACAGCCCCACCTGCTGGCAAATCTGCATACACCAGTTTTTTCACTCCAAACCAGCTGACGGAAACAAGCTTGTTTTTTAATATTTAAAAGGTTCAGATTTGTTACACGGTTGGATGTTGGCATAGACTCAGTTGTGCGGCAGTGCGGAGCATCCTTACCAGGCCATAGGAACACGCATAAACGGAAATAGTTTTTCTCCCTGAACCTCAGGGGTGTTGTGGTGGCAGCAACTGAGGATGCCCTTCGTCCTTTTCTACTTCTCCATAAGCCTTGTTCGTCTCTTCGTCCTAATCAGTGACCGCTGTCATCTTCCACCACAGCAACAACTGTCCTCTGTGCTTGCAGCGCCTGGCTTGGAGCATTTGAACATCCAGTGGTGGACAAGATCAACCAGAGGATCGAGGACATTACCGGCCTGGATGTCACCACGGCTGAAGACCTGCAGGTAATGCTCAGCTGCACTGCGGCACTTACATCATGACGGAACGGATTATAAACTGAAGCTGAGAAGAACATTGACATTTTAATTCAGTTTTTCTGACGGTCAACAATAATCTGAATGTCAGCATCACATCAGAGTGCTACTGCTTTTCTGGAGATGTTTCTCACTGAGATCCACAGGTGAATACGGTGTGAATGAGTGCAGCGACTGAAGCAGGCAGGTGAGGCAGCAGCTGCTGTTCAGAGGATCTGTTATTTTACTGGACAAAGCAGCATGCACGGTTCAGATGGTTCCTCAAAGTTTTTTAAAAATGGGCTTTCTGGGCCTCACTGCTGCCTCACCCGGGTCTCGGCTCTTCTTTTATTTTTATTTCACTAAATGACTGTTGTGGATAATGGTATCTAATACCTCTGTATAAACACACAGCTGGAAGAAGGAAAAGAGGGGATTATAATACTGAAAAAATATAACAGCACTCTTAAATAAAGACTAGTGAGTGACTGATTTAATAATCTGTTGCATGTAAAAGGGGAGGGGCACAGCGGCTTTACAGAACAGAGCTCGGTGCTCTTCAGACAGAATAACCTGCGGTTCTCAAAGCATGTTTGCAGCTGTGGAAGACGACTAAACTCAAAATCCAGACACAATGCCGGTCTGACTGGGTGGACTCACGACCTCCCAGAGAGACTGAACTTTCCCATCACAATTACATTATTTGATTGATGATTATATACTTATCTATCAATAAGTTTCACCATTAACGATCACGTCTGTCAGGTGGGAAGTAGGCGTAACCTTCCACATACAAACGCAGGTGTAGCCAGTGGGCTGTTTGTCACTATATTTAGCAACTTTGTTTTTTTTTGTACTGACTCAATGTGATTGAATAATAAGAAATATTCACTTACAATTCTAATCAATATAATAACTGGTCAAAGTGGTCAATGGTACTGTACTCCTTTTTGTAAATATTTCAAATTGGACAATGAATGAAGCACTGCAGCCGTTTTTTGTTTGGGCATTGTGTTTTATTGAGTTTGTAAGCATCGGTTTGGGACTCTGTATCGGCTAATACTATAAGGAATGTGATTGGGACGTCGTACGGCGGTGAGTGCAACCACAGTGGGGACAGTCCCAATTCTGTCAGTTGTTTGTAGAGACTGTTCTGTTAGAAAGCTGTGATCATGTTTTGACTCCGGTGTTCCACGTTGCTGGACAACCTGTGTGTCTCCCTGTTGTTGTTTTGTCTAAATGAAGCTTCAGTTTAACTAAATTCAGTAACTGGACCAGACTCATGAAGACTTGAACGTTTAGTTTCTTGGTTTTGTTTTACATTTGTCTGTAATGTGTTGATTTCTGTGTGCGTTTGCTGCAGGTGGCCAACTACGGTGTTGGAGGCCAGTATGAACCTCATTTTGACTTTGGACGAGTAAGTAGTTGGATTTTTAAAACACATGGACACACCAATGACATTTTTGCTCCTTTACATTGATTAAGGAGAGAAATATTAGTGAATATTGCAGGATTGAAGTTGTATGCAAACTTCTGTTTCCACCCGATGTAGAAAGACGAGCCGGACGCGTTTGAAGAACTTGGGACGGGAAACCGGATCGCCACCTGGCTGCTCTACGTCAGTGCCCGTATGTTTTTTGTCATCTCTGGTTGTGTTTATGGTTGTGATGCTGACCTGTCTCTCCTGCTGCAGATGAGTGACGTGCAGACAGGGGGCGCCACCGTCTTCACGGACATCGGAGCCGCTGTCCAGCCCAAAAAGGTCTGTCACTTAAACGCAGCTCCTGCTAAAACGGAGTCCTGATGAAACTGAACATAAAATAATGATTTTATTTTTTCCATGAAATGTTAAGACCCTTACTGATAACCAGGTCGAAAGGATGCCCCCATTTGTGTGCTGCCTGTTTCACATGTTGAGTCAAAACATCACATTCTTCAGCCCCTCTGTCTTGGGGTTGTCAACATGGACGTTAAAGTCTCCACAGTGATTAAATAGTCGTAATCAAGTCATGTCACAGACAGCAGGTCAATGAAATCACTGAAAAGGTTTGAATGTGTTTTGGAGTCCTGTAGGCGTTCACAAACACGACTCCAGACGGACCGTTAAGCTGGACAGACAGATTCCAAAGAGTCAGGTTTTCCAAAGAGCTTTTTACACTTTGGTGGATCATAAAACAGGGTGCCGAAACAATCCACCCGCCCACAATTCTCGCTACCCCTCCCCCTCTCTTATGCCCTCTACTAAAGTCGAGAGTCATCATCTCAGCTGTTGTGTCTGGGGAGACTCCACTGATTGTGGTGACGTATAAGTCTCTTTCGGGGTCTGCTGTCTCCAGTGTCCTTCCTTATTCTGACAGGTGGTAGCAGTTGTTCTTTAATCTTATCAGCTGTTGATTTGTTTAAAATGCAGTGAAACTCTTCACATGGAGACCGGAAGTAGCTGACTGTCATGTGTCTGTGTTCCTCCAGGGGACGGCTGTGTTCTGGTACAATCTACATCCCAGCGGAGACGGAGACTACCGGACCCGGCACGCCGCCTGTCCAGTGCTGCTGGGAAATAAGTGGGGTCAGTTCACACACAAACACATCACATTAGATTTATCAGAAACTCTTATCTAAAGCAACTTAAAACAGAGGAATACAATCAAGCCACAGTAACATAGTAAATCACAGCGTAAGTGAACATAAAACATCTAAATAAGTGCAGCTAAAGCAACACTCAAGTGAAGTTCAGGAAGTTACTGGAGCCTTCCAGTAGGCTCACTGGCCACCGGAAGGTTTATGAGGGGTCAGTGCAATGTGGTTTTGGGTAGCAGTCGTGGCAGGGTGCCTCGGTGACCCAGTCACTGGACCAAAACTCTAACAATGGGACATGAAATGTCATCTCGCTGGGGGGAAGGAGCCGGAGCTTGTGCGGGAGATTGAGAGGTACCGGCTAGAGATATTCAGGCTCACCTTCACACATAGCTTGGGCTCTGGAACTCAGCTCCTTAAGTGGGCTGGACCCTCCACTACTCTACAGTTGCCCAGGGAAAGTGTCAACAATCTGGTGTAGGCCTGCTTATAGCCCCTCAGCTCAGTCACCATGTGTTGGAGTTCACCCCAAAGAACCAGAGGGTCGCCTGGAGGGGTGTGACTTGGAGTAATGGCCTCTCTGATTTGAACCCGAGTGGTGTTCTGTTATTGGAATTACTGTGCTAGTCACGGTCTGTCCATAACAAACACCATGTTTGAGCATAAGGGTGTTCATCAGTGTACGTGGCACCAGGACACCCTAGACCGGAGGTCAATGATCGACTGCGTTGTCATTTCATCTGATCTTCGGCCGTATGTTTTAAACACTCTGGTGAAGAGAGGCGCTGAGCTGTCAACTTATCACCACCTGTTGGTGAGTTGGAGACGCTGGCGGAGGAGGAAACGGGATAGACCGGGAAGGCCCAAATGTATTGTGAGGGTCTGTTGGAAATGTCTGGCAGAGCCCTCTGTCACAGAGGTCTTCAACTCCCACCTCTGGGAGAGCTTCTCCCAGATTCTGAAGGAGGCTGGGGACATTGAGTCCAAATGGATCATGTTCTCTGCCTCAATTGTCAACAGGGCAGCTCAAATTTGATGATGCAACGACTCTGATGCCTGTCATGGCAGCAATCCCAGAACCTGATGTTGGACACCGGAAATAAGGGATGTTGCTCTGTGGTACTCCTGACACAGCCAACAGGTACTGGCAGGGCAAGCAAGCCGTAGCTCGGGCAGTCCTGAAGGCAAAAGCTCGAATCTGTAAGTTTGGTGGCCATGGAGGAGGACTATCGGTTGGCATCGAAGAGATTCTGGTTGGGGACAGTGCTGCTGGAGTGGCAAACCGGGGTAGTGGTCCCTCTTTTTAAAAAGGGGGACCGGCATACCTGCCTTCCCCACCACCCCCTCTCTCATATTTGCAAAGAAAATATTAAAAATAAATAATAATAATAATTATTATTATTATTATTATTCGTATTATTATTATTATTATTATTATTAATAAAAACAAAAAATAATTAAGGTTTAAAAAAATGTGTATGTATATATTTGCATGTATATAAACAAAATAATTCTTAAAAAAAAAAAAGAAAACACACACACACTCATGATAAGGAGAGCTGGGACCTGAGGGGGGCGCCCACCCTGCAAATGCCAGCTTCTG
>CM026218.1:25753527-25838527 GCA_014839995.1 Xenentodon cancila
AGTCTCTCTGGGAAAGTCTACACCAGGGAGACTTTCGTCAGGGAGAGGAGAATTCGGCCAATAGTCATACCTCGGAGGAGAAACAATACGGTTTTCGTCCTGGTCGTGGAACACTGGACCAACTCTCCACCCTCTGCAGGGTGCTGGAGGGTTCATGGGAGTATGCCCAACCAGTCTACATGTGATTTGTGGATCTGGAGAAGGCATTCGACCGTGTCCCTCGTGGTATTCTGTGGGAGGTGCTCCGTGAGTACGGAGTCCGGGGCCCTTTGCTGTGGGCTGTTCGGTCTCTGTACGACCGGAGCAGGGACTTGGTTCGCAGTCAGACCTGTTCCCAGTGCATGTTGGACTCCAGCAGGGCTGCCCTCTGTCACCGATTCTGTTCATAGTTTTTATGAACAGGATTTCTAGGGGTAGCCAGGGACCGGAGGGGGTCCAGTTTGGGAACCACAGAATTTCATCTCTGCTTTTTGCAGATGATGTTGTCTTGTTGGCTTCATCGAGCCAGGACCTTCAGCATGCGCTGGGACGGTTTGCAACCGAGTGCGAAGCGGCTGGGATGAGAATCAGCACCTCCAAATCCGAGGTGGGTCCTGCCACAACTGGAAGAGTTTAGGGATCTCAGGGTCTTGTGAGGGAAAGATGGCACGTGAGATTAACAGATGGAGAGGTGCAAGTCTGCAGTTCTTGATTTACCGGTCAATCTACGCTCCCACCCTCACCTGTGGTCATGAACTTTGGGTATTGACCGAAAGGACAAGATCACGGATACAAGCGGCCAAAACGAGTTTCTTCTGCAGGGTGGCTGGGCGCTTCCCTGGAGAGGGGGAGAAGTTGTGATTTTATAAGAAGAAAAAGTTTTGGTTTTACAAGAAAATATTCTTTAAATATTAAGACTAAATTTGTTATGAGACAAAAAAGTGGTAATGCTATGAGAGGAATATATTTGCAACTTTTAATGTTAAATGATTACTTCTGAAACTAGTTTTATGAAAATAATGTAGTAATACCATAACAACAGTTGAAATATTATATACTAAGCTTGTAATTATAGAAGATGTGTTTTTATGACAATAAACTGGTGATTGAAAGCTCTTCTGAGGAACCGTCGGACCATCCCCACTCATTAAAGCAGAATCGTTACTGGTTCACAGATCACACAGATCATTTCTAATTATTTTTAACCGTAAATCTTATGTGCTGTATATTTTCAACAAAAACTTATACGGCCTGTTAATCCTAAACATCTACTTCCCCTTGCAGTTTCCAACAAATGGATCCATGAACGAGGCCAGGAGTTCAGACGGCGCTGTGGCCTCCAACAGTCCCACTGACCACACCCACTCCTTCATCACTCGTCTTCCTCCACCGGTTGCCAAGACGCCTCGTGTGGATTTTGATCTTGTTTGTGTGTGTTGGTGTGTTTGCAGGCCGTTTTTAGCTGTATGGAGGCTGCATTATGTTTGAAAGTCAATCTCAAAAAGAACTAAATGGACCCGGCTAGTTATGTGTATTTTACTGAAGCTAACTGAGCTAGTGGGACATGCACAACATTTTAACCAGGTTCAGGTCTTGACTCTGACTAGGTCATCCCAAAACCTTCATTCTTATTATTTTTTGTCATTCTGATGTAGAGTTGCTGCTGTGTTTGAATGAAACAAGGTCATATGAGAGTAAATAATCCCGATCTTTATCTGTCAGACAGATGTTCTCACATTTGTCTCTAGAAGATTCTGGTCTACAGAGAAGTTCATGGTCCACTTAATGACTGACAGGTGTCCAGGTCCCAGGTCCAGACCATCATCCCTCCTCCACTGTGCTTGCCAGTGGGGCTGAGGTGTTTCTGCTGAAATGTTGCGTTTTGGTTTTCTCAAACATGGTTCTGGACATTTAAGACCAAACATCTCCATCTTGGTCTCATCTGTCCAGAGGACATTGTTCCAAACGTCTGCTGGTTTGTTCAGATGCAGGTTTGTGAACCTCAGTCATGCTTTCATGTTCTTGTTAGACAGAAGAGATTTTCTCCGGGAAACTCCTCCAATTAAACAATCGCAGGTAAAAACTCTGCATTTTAGATCATCTGGAGGATATTCAGTGAATCACTTGGACATTCTGCTAATAATGCAGTAAACTAGTCTAGAAGATACAAACGCATGAATTAGTTCTTCACTACCACTCTAGAACTTAGAACTATATTAGGAACAAAAGGCTGAGATATCCATTCCTGGAAGATGGACAACTGTCTTAAATATTTACTACTGGTTCACTGCAGAACGTTGAACTCTAAATATTTTTCAAATGTTTTTTTAACCTTTCCAGGTTGTATCCAAACACCTCAGGAAGGGATTAGACGGTGTTGCGATGTCCTCCAGTAAAACTGTGAGAAACCTTGGAGTTATTTTGATCAGGATTTGTCATTTAAAAAGCATATTAATCAGGTTTGTAAAACTGCGTTTTTCCACCTCCGTAACATCTCAAAGATTAGGAGCATCCTCTCCCAGAGTGATGCTGGAAAACTAATTCATGCGTTCGTATCTTCTAGACCAGATTACTGTAACGTGTTGTTGGCTGGATGTCCAAGTAATTCTCTGAAGATCCTCCAGATGATCCAAAATGCAGCAGCGCGAGTGCTGACAGGAACCAACAAGAGAACACGTCTCTCCTGTGTTCTCCGTTCTCAGGGTGCAGGTTTACTCGTAGTTCCTAGAAGATCCAGATGTAGATCTGGAGGTCGGGTCTTCTGCTATCAGGAACCATCACTATGGGACCAACTTCCAGTTTGGGTGAAGGAGGCTGACACCACCTCCACCTTTAAAACCAAACTTCCAACGTTTGTGTTCAGTAAAACATCTAGTTGGTGTAAACTTTAGTGTGTCAGGACCAGTAGTCACAGCTGCAGCTGCAGGACCAGACTGGAGCAGCTGGTCTTCAACACAGCTTCATCTGGATCTGCTGCTGTAGACCTGCTGCAGGGGGACACCAACATGATCCACGGACCTGCAGTCCCACCTCTGACCACCTCAGTGTCTGCTGTCTACACCTGTTTAGATAGTGGTCTCTGTAGTCCACCAACTAACCAGGTACCAGTCTGATGGACAGAAAACTCTCAGTTCTCCAGTTAACAGATAATTATACTGATGGATCTGGTCTTTGGTACCTTTGACGGTGTGTCTGTGTCTCTTCTCTCTACTTCCTGTTGTACCTGCTGGTCTTCAGCAGGAGGGTCCCCCTTATGATCCAGGTCCTGGTCCAGGTTTCTTCCCCCTTATGATCCAGGTCCTGGTCCAGGTTTCTTCCCCCTTATGATCCAGGTCCTGGTCCAGGTTTCTTCCCCCTTATGATCCAGGTCCTGATCCAGGTTTCTTCCCTCTTAAAGGGGACTTTTTACCAGCTGTTGTTTATGTAATAATTGATCAGGGTCATGTTCTGGTCTCTTTTTTCTTTTTTCTTTTTTCAGCTCCATTTTTGTTTGAATCATGATGCATTTAAAACATAGTTTATCTGAGGATGTTTTTGTCTGATACTCAGCCCAGCTGCATTCAGATTACTTTTATTCTGGTTTTACAAACAAGTTGTAGTGTCTGCTCCTCCTACTATTCTTTTGAAGTTCTGCTAAAATCCCAAGTGAATCATTTTATCTATTTGAAGTTGTGCCGCTCTGAGTTCAGGAAGTTATAATTTTTTTTTTTTTATGACAAATTGAAAAATTTCTTTGGGTTTTTGTTTTTATAGACTGAAACAAACAGATGAAGTTGAAATGTTTGGTTTAAAACAGACTAAATGGATGGAAATATTGGTTCTCATTTGATTTCAGAACTTGAAATATTTTAACCTAGACTATTTAAGATGTTTAACTTTACGTAACTACAAGAATGGAATAAAATGTGTTTCTGGTTATCCACTCAGGTCAATGTTTCAGCAGTCAAGTTGGCTTTTTTTTTCATTATTTCACATGTTTATTTTAGGCAAAAAATAATCATTTTATTGATAAGCTTTCCTTTATTCTGGAAACTGTTGCTTTTTTTCAGAATAAGAGTCTGTAGATGTGTTCATTACTTCATACATTCCTGAATTTTATTTTGACATTATCAGACGTCACATTTTCAGAATAAGAGCTTGTGTTCTGAGTCTTATGTCATTTCCACTAGTACTGACCAAACGGCGACCATCTTACGCTGAACTAAGTTTTGCTGCAGTTCCTCGACTGACCGCTAGAGGCTCCAAAAGTGAGTCAATCTCAGTGAGGTCAATAGCGGAACTGCAGGTCCGGATCCAGTTTGATGGCTGGCGCTTGAATTTACCAAACTGTAGCCCGTTTTTTATTATGCAGTTCTTGTCTTAAAACCGCATCGAGCTCAGTCGTTTCCCACTACAGGTCAGTACCACCTTAAAGTGGGTGGGGCCTTGTCCTTGTTCCACATCGCCCCATCAAGACCCTCTAGATGGTGTCGTCAGCCACGAGGCACAGAAATGTTTGACCTCCTTGTTGCACCACAGAGTAGTTTGCGTGCCGGTTTTGCTGTACCAAAGTCTAGTTGTAAAGTAAATACTGTGGTTGCTGTTGCTGGATTTTAAATATTGCGGGTGTGAAAGTTTCTCAGAGATGTTACTCTCTGGCCAATCAGTGGCCCGCATCCTGGCGATGTTGCATTTAATGCCCGACTCAGCTTGGTGGGAACCCCAGCCAAATAGGTACAAACCGGTACTATCACCTCGTGGAAAACCCTTTAAAACATGGTAGTGGGTCCGAGTCAGTGCCATAGACTGTATATAATAATGATATAACTACCGGGACGACCATTCACGCGTTTAGTTTTCAAGCTGCACATCTGTTGACTCCAAAGGTCAGATGTCAGGTTCCACCTACGTGAACATCTTTTCAACTAGAGGAGGAACCAGGTTTACCCAGGAGTTCTTAAATGATCTCTGTCCCAGCGGACCACCACAAATTGGTTTAAATATAAAAATGTCAGATACAACACACCTAGGTTTTTGTTCATATTTTATAAATCAAACAACAATTACTTCAACAGATTAAATAAAGCAGACATCATCCATGTGTTTAAATTCATGACTGAGCAGCAGGAAGCTCAAAAGACATCCATTTAAAACATTTCAAGTCTGATTCAGTTCAGGCAGCGTCACATCGGCGTCGTCCTGCTCACGGTTTGGGCAACTGATAATCCGGCAGATGGTTTCCTTCACGCAGACGTCCAAAACATCCGAGCAGCAAGTCGACGGCCGTGCTGGCTGTGGAGCGGACACCATCCTCCGTCAATCCCCTCAGAGGGTTGACCTCCACCAGGTCCACCACCGACAGGAGACCTGAGGATGGGGTGGGAACACAGACTCAACATTAGTGATCGTTTCAGGTGGTGTTCACAGCTGCTGCATCCGGTGTGTTTTTACTCAACATTTGCAAGCCAAGATTTAAAGTTTAATTCGATTTTAATCTGATATCAGCGAGTCTTACTGACATTTTCTGAAATTTTGCAGAAACAGCTGCAACCGTGTCAGTTTGTCCAGGGAGTTTTCCAAGGAAACAAGAAAAAAACACTTCTGTACATGCTGCATACAACAGGAGGTCAGGAAAATGGGATTTGTGCGTTTGGACACGTGATCACTTTTAACATACGTACTTCATGATGCCCATATGATAAACTGTTTCGTAAAATTCTGAAATGCTGAGATAATTCATTTTAACATCTCGCCACATAAATTTGACTAAATTCAGTTTTATTTTTAAAGCGTCTACTACAACACAAGTTGTCTTCAGGATCTTTCCAGAGACCAGAACATGACCCCCGAGCAATTATTACATAAACAACAGCAGGTAAAAACTCCCCTTTAAGAGGGAAGAAACCTGCACCAGGACCTGGATCATAAGGGGGAAGAAACCTGCACCAGGACCTGGACCATAAAGGGGAAGAAACCTGCACCAGGACCTGGATCATAAGGGGGAAGAAACCTGCACCAGGACCTGGACCATAAAGGGGAAGAAACCTGCACCAGGACCTGGATCATAAGGGGGAAGAAACCTGCACCAGGACCTGGATCGTAAGGGGGGAAGAAACCTGCACCAGGACCTGGACCGTAAAGGGGAAGAAACCTGCACCAGGACCTGGATCGTAAGGGGGAAGAAACCTGCACCAGGACCTGGATCGTAAGGGGGAAGAAACCTGCACCAGGACCTGGACCATAAGGGGGAAGAAACCTGCACCAGGACCTGGACCATAAAGGGGAAGAAACCTGCACCAGGACCTGGATCATAAGGGGGGAAGAAACCTGGACCAGGACCTGGACCATAAAGGGGAAGAAACCTGCACCAGGACCTGGATCATAAGGGGGGAAGAAACCTTCACCAGGACCTGGATCATAAGGGGGAAGAAACCTGCACCAGGACCTGGATCATAAGGGGGAAGAAACCTGCACCAGGACCTGGACCATAAAGGGGAAGAAACCTGCACCAGGACCTGGATCATAAGGGGGGAAGAAACCTGGACCAGGACCTGGACCATAAAGGGGAAGAAACCTGCACCAGGACCTGGATCATAAGGGGGGAAGAAACCTTCACCAGGACCTGGATCATAAGGGGGAAGAAACCTGCACCAGGACCTGGATCATAAGGGGGAAGAAACCTGCACCAGGACCTGGACCATAAAGGGGAAGAAACCTGCACCAGGACCTGGATCATAAGGGGGGAAGAAACCTGCACCAGGACCTGGATCATAAGGGGGAAGAAACCTGCACCAGGACCTGGACCATAAAGGGGAAGAAACCTTCACCAGGACCTGGATCATAAGGGGGAAGAAACCTGCACCAGGACCTGGACCATAAAGGGGAAGAAACCTGCACCAGGACCTGGATCATAAGGGGGAAGAAACCTGCACCAGGACCTGGATCATAAGGGGGAAGAAACCTGCACCAGGACCTGGATCATAAGGGGGAAGAAACCTGCACCAGGACCTGGATCGTAAGGGGGGGAAGAAACCTGCACCAGGACCTGGACCATAAAGGGGAAGAAACCTGCACCAGGACCTGGATCGTAAGGGGGAAGAAACCTGCACCAGGACCTGGATCGTAAGGGGGAAGAAACCTGCACCAGGACCTGGACCATAAGGGGGAAGAAACCTGCACCAGGACCTGGACCATAAAGGGGAAGAAACCTGCACCAGGACCTGGATCATAAGGGGGGAAGAAACCTGGACCAGGACCTGGACCATAAAGGGGAAGAAACCTGCACCAGGACCTGGATTATAAGGGGGGAAGAAACCTTCACCAGGACCTGGATCATAAGGGGGAAGAAACCTGCACCAGGACCTGGATCATAAGGGGGAAGAAACCTGCACCAGGACCTGGACCATAAAGGGGGAAGAAACCTGCACCAGGACCTGGATCATAAGGGGGGAAGAAACCTGCACCAGGACCTGGATCATAAGGGGGAAGAAACCTGCACCAGGACCTGGACCATAAAGGGGAAGAAACCTGCACCAGGACCTGGATCATAAGGGGTAAGAAACCTGCACCAGGACCTGGATCATAAGGGGGAAGAAACCTGCACCAGGACCTGGATCATAAGGGGGGAAGAAACCTGCACCAGGACCTGGACCGTAAAGGGGAAGAAACCTGCACCAGGACCTGGATCGTAAGGGGGATGAAACCTGCACCAGGACCTGGATCGTAAGGGGGATGAAACCTGCACCAGGACCTGGACCATAAGGGGGAAGAAACCTGCACCAGGACCTGGACCATAAAGGGGAAGAAACCTGCACCAGGACCTGGATCATAAGGGGGGAAGAAACCTGGACCAGGACCTGGACCATAAAGGGGAAGAAACCTGCACCAGGACCTGGATCATAAAGGGGGAAGAAACCTGCACCAGGACCTGGATCATAAGGGGGGAAGAAACCTGCACCAGGACCTGGATCATAAGGGGGAAGAAACCTGCACCAGGACCTGGACCATAAAGGGGAAGAAACCTGCACCAGGACCTGGATCATAAGGGGGGGAAGAAACCTTCACCAGGACCTGGATCGTAAGGGGGAAGAAACCTGCACCAGGACCTGGACCGTAAGGGGGAAGAAACCTGCACCAGGACCTGGACCGTAAAGGGGAAGAAACCTGCACCAGGACCTGGACCATAAAGGGGAAGAAACCTGCACCAGGACCTGGATCATAAGGGGGGAAGAAACCTGGACCAGGACCTGGATCATAAGGGGGGAAGAAACCTGGACCAGGACCTGGATCATAAAGGGGAAGAAACCTGGACCAGGACCTGGACCATAAAGGGGAAGAAACCTGCACCAGGACCTGGATCATAAAGGGGGAAGAAACCTGCACCAGGACCTGGATCATAAGGGGGGAAGAAACCTGCACCAGGACCTGGATCAGAAGGGGGAAGAAACCTGCACCAGGACCTGGATCATAAGGGGGAAGAAACCTGCACCAGGACCTGGACCATAAAGGGGAAGAAACCTGCACCAGGACCTGGATCATAAGGGGGGAAGAAACCTGCACCAGGACCTGGATCATAAGGGGGAAGAAACCTGCACCAGGACCTGGACCATAAAGGGGAAGAAACCTGCACCAGGACCTGGATCATAAGGGGGGAAGAAACCTGCACCAGGACCTGGATCATAAGGGGGGAAGAAACCTGCACCAGGACCTGGATCATAAGGGGGAAGAAACCTGCACCAGGACCTGGACCATAAAGGGGAAGAAACCTGCACCAGGACCTGGATCATAAGGGGGGAAGAAACCTGCACCAGGACCTGGATCATAAGGGGGGAAGAAACCTGCACCAGGACCAGGATCGTAAGGGGGAAGAAACCTGCACCAGGACCTGGATCATAAGGGGGAAGAAACCTGCACCAGGACCTGGATCATAAGGGGGGAAGAAACCTGCACCAGGACCTGGATCATAAGGGGGGAAGAAACCTGCACCAGGACCTGGATCATAAGGGGGAAGAAACCTGCACCAGGACCTGGACCATAAAGGGGAAGAAACCTGCACCAGGACCTGGATCATAAGGGGGAAGAAACCTGCACCAGGACCTGGACCATAAAGGGGAAGAAACCTGCACCAGGACCTGGATCATAAGGGGGGAAGAAACCTGCACCAGGACCTGGATCATAAGGGGGGAAGAAACCTGCACCAGGACCTGGATCGTAAGGGGGAAGAAACCTGCACCAGGACCTGGATCATAAGGGGGAAGAAACCTGCACCAGGACCTGGATCATAAGGGGGGAAGAAACCTGCACCAGGACCTGGATCATAAGGGGGAAGAAACCTGCACCAGGACCTGGATCATAAGGGGGGAAGAAACCTGCACCAGGACCTGGATCATAAGGGGGGAAGAAACCTGCACCAGGACCTGGATCATAAGGGGGAAGAAACCTGCACCAGGACCTGGATCATAAGGGAGAAGAAACCTGCACCAGGACCTGGATCATAAGGGGGGAAGAAACCTGCACCAGGACCTGGATCATAAGGGGGAAGAAACCTGCACCAGGACCTGGATCATAAGGGGGGAAGAAACCTGCACCAGGACCTGGATCATAAGGGGGAAGAAACCTGCACCAGGACCTGGATCATAAGGGGGAAGAAACCTGCACCAGGACCTGGATCATAAGAGGGAAGAAACCTGGACCAGGACCTGGATCATAAGGGGGGAAGAAACCTGGACCAGGACCTGGATCATAAGGGGGGAAGAAACCTGGACCAGGACCTGGATCATAAGGGGGGGGGGCCTCCTGCTGAAGACCAGTTGTGAATGAGTTGTGTTGAACGTACTTGAGTTTCTGGAGTTCATCAGATTAGTTTAGTGTGCTGACTACACACACCCTGTTTGTGTCTCTGTCTAAAACACAGACTCATAATCTCATGTTCGTCTATTCAGATGGAACGCCCTGAAGCTTTTAATAACTTAGACCATCACAACCCTGAACAGCTTTGCTTCCACCTGCACTCAGCACGTCAACACTGCTGATCACCAGCAGCTTCACATCCAATCTTCCACTCCATCACTGCTTACAACTTTAGTTAGGAATGGTCAGAGAGGTGGAGGTCATGAAACTGAGAACACACACATCACATTTGTACATTTCTGTAACTCATGTGACTGCATTGTTGGGTTGTTAAATGTCAGCGGTGGATAAACGCAGGTGCTTGGCCTTGTCGTTGCTGCTAATTGTTCCTCCCCTCTCAACCTCCAGCCGGTCCAGGTGGATGCTGGTCCTTCTTGTGTCTGGTTCGGTCGGGTTTCTTCCTGTTAAAGGGGGCTTTTTTCTTTCCACAGTTGCATTGTGCTGGATCAGGAGGGGGGACTGGATCCAAGAAAAGTTTAGTTGGAATTTGATGGTTTTCTCAGCTACACAAGAATTTTTTTTAGTGGGCTTCATATTTTTTGGACAAATTTGGAACAAGTTGAATTTTTGAAGTGTCTTAAGATGACATTTGGCGCTACATTAAAAAAAAAGTTATGGTTGTACCTGTCTGACACAGGTGTTCAGCGATGTAGACCCCCTCTCTGTAGGTGAGCCCCCCCACCACAGGTGTTCCAGTTGCCGGAGTAATGGAAGGGTCAATAGCATCAATGTCATAGCTCAGGTGAATCGGTTTCTTCACTCTTTAAAACCAGATAAAACGTTTATTGAACAGAGTTTCAGTGGTTTTCCTGCTGTGGTTGTTTCAGGGCAATGAAAGCTGACATTACCTGGAACACAGGTAGTCACATGACTCCTCCATGACCCTGGCTATGCCGAGATGATCCACTTGCGACATGGAGAAGACCCTCACGCCAAGCAGCTTCAGGATGTAGCTGTGAATGAAAAACACATTCAAACAACCACCAGCACCTGAACCTGAAGCTGGGTGTCTTTACGGACTCACTGCTCTGCTGGGTCAACATCTCTCAGGCCAATGTAGACAACATCTCTTGCTGACACACACGGCTTCAACCAGGAGAAGTTCGGTAGAGCAGGAATCTGCAACAAAGACAAGGTTGTAAATGATTCTGTCTCTAAGAGAAGCTGAAGAAAATCCTGAGAGGCTGAGCTCACCTTCGACTGCAGCTCGCGGAGGAGGTACGACATCGGCTGACCATGGAGGTTACCCGTGTACGAAGTCAGTGGCGTGTTGATGTCGGCATGGGCGTCAACCCACATGACACTCAGCTGGCCAACAACCGCCGAGTGACCGTGGATGGAGCCAATGGCCAGACTGAAAGCAGAGGACAATGTGATTAATCTTCTCAGGTCCTGACCATGGTTGGAATGTTTGATGGAGCTTGATCCACATCTCATTTCCTTAAAACTTCATTTCCTGTCCATCCTTTTGATAATCCAGGAACAAAATTACCAAACTGACACAAGACTACAACGATGTGCAAGAGGACCTGAAAGGGGTGTGAAAGGATGCAAGAGAGGCCAGATGAAGAAACATGGAGCCACAAAACATCTGCAAAAAAAACACTGGCAAAGTGCTGCAAAGAGCCACAAAATGACTGATGGGAGGGGTAAGATTCCGCAAAGAGACCACTAAAAGGTGCAAAAAGACAAGACAAATGTAAAGAGACACCAGATGACTACAGAGGGATGGAAAATTACATGAGACAGCAGAAGCATAGAGACGACCACTGCAACAAGGTGCAAGACAGCCATAGAGAGACACCAGCTGACCACTAAAAGGTGCAGAGATACAAGATGACTGCAAAAATCATGAGATAAGATGATTACAAAGTGAGAAAAAAGGTTGGTAGTTGATCACAAAGAGGCCCTAGGTGACTATAAGGAGGCACAAAAGGTACAAGGTGACTGCAAAAGTCCACAAAGGTCGTTAAAGGTGCATTAGGAGCCACAAGACAGCAAATATGGCAAAGAGGTGGAAAGGGATCCAAGATGACAACAAAGGAGCCAGGCGAGCACAGAGATGTCCCGGACTATTGCAAACTTGCAAAAAGAGGCAGAAGACAACTATAAAGGATGAGGAGGAAAGGTAGGGGACCCCAAAAGAGGCTGCAGTCCACCACAAGTAGGTACAAGATGACTGGAGGAGGAGGAAAGACCCTGTAAAGAGGCACCAGACAATTATAAAGGGACGCAAGACAACTCTAAAATGGTTTTGATGGTTGACGCCTGATGATGGGGGTCTCCTGCACTGCCTCCTATAACTACAAAAAAGTGCTAGATAACCACCAAGAGAAGCAAACCCATCACAAATGAGAGCAAACAAGAACCTGGCAACTGTACATGTGGGTGACGGGCAGAAGAAAATGAGAAATGGGCGGGGTGAGGGAAAAGGGTCTGGACATGGTAGCAAAGAGGCACAAAGACCTGAAAAACAACCGTTTGTGGTCGTTTGGTTTGCTTACTGAAACTTTTATTTCTTTCCCAGTTAATTAAACCTGTATTTGTTTTTTCACATGTTTAAGATACCTCAGAATTTTGATTTCCTGGCTGTTTAGCAGTACATTTACTAGAGTAGCTGGTGTTGTCTGTCTCCACAAGCACGTGACCTGGATATCAGCATGTGCATCCTTTGACATGATGCCACGGTTGTCGGTATTAACCATTAACATATAGACAGTTCAGAGAAAATGCCAATTCCAGTCACATTTCATGACCATTTGTGCCTCACAGCTGCAGGTGTCAGGAATAAACGAATAACTGGTGACGTGAGCGTCACCTGTGGAAGCAGGTTTCACTCTTCAGCTGTCTGAGGAACATAGGAAGTATCTGCAGGTGAATTCTACCTGTGGTCTCCTCCCAGCACCACCGCCGTGTGACCGTCCCTCTTCACCACCTGCACCGCCTCTGACAGCCTCTGATTGGCGCCGCCCACCGCCTGGACACGTTTCAACACCCCCAGCGGCATGTCATTGGCCACTTCCTTAAATGTCAAGTTCCCATAATCCTTCACTGCACAGCCTAAAAAACACACAAATGTGTCAACATCTTCTCACTTCACCATGAACATTATTAGTATATAAAAAAGCGCTTCGCAAAGCTAGAACAGCCTATTATTCAGTGTTAATAGAGGATAATAAAAGTAAACCAGGTTTTCTGTTCAGCACTGTAGCCAGGCTGACAAAGAGCCACAACTCTGTTGAGCCGTGCATCCCTGCAGCTCTCAGTAGTGAAGACTTTATGAGCTTCTTTAGCAATAAAATTGTCAGAATTAGAGAGGAAATCGTCCAGAACCACCCGGCAGTGGCTGTGGGCATTTCTTCAGCTTCAGCGACTCCCTTATGCTCCGACCTGACTCTAGACTGTTTGGTTCCTGTAGACCTCCCTGACCTGACTCTGGACTGTTTGGTTCCTGTAGACCTCCCCCACCTGACTCTAGACTGGTTGGTTCCTGTAGACCTCCCCCACCTGACTCTGGACTGTTTGGTTCCTGTAGACCTCCCTGACCTGACTCTAGACTGGTTGGTTCCAGGCAATCATGTAATAAAATGTCAGTATTCTAACAGAATGCATCATAGCACAGAAACAGCACTGGTTTCAGTCTCGAATGACCTTCTTATGTCCTCAGATACTGGGTTAGTATCCATACTGGTGCTGCTGGACTTCAGATAATGGGTTAGTGTCCATGCTGCTTCTGCTGGACCTCAGTTAATGGGTTAGTGTCCATACTGGTTCTGCTGGACCTCAGATGATGGATTAGTGCCCATACTGGTTCTGCTGGACCTCAGATAATGGATTAGTGTCCATACTGGTTCTGCTGGACCTTAGATAATGGATTAGTGTCCATACTGGTTCTGCTGGACCTCAGATAATGGATCAGTGTCCATACTGGTTCTGCTGGACCTTAGATAATGGATTAGTGTCCATACTGGTTCTGCTGGACCTCAGATAATGGATCAGTGTCCATACTGGTTCTGCTGGACCTCAGTGCTGCTTTTGATACCATAGATCACAACATTTTACTGCAGAGGCTAGAGTATGTTGTTGGGATTAAAGGGACAGCTCTAGGTTGGTTTAAATCATATCTGTCTGATAGATTCCAGTTTGTTCATGTTCATGAGGTTTCTTCAGTACAGATGAGGGTCTGCTATGGTGTCCCGCAGGGTTCAGTTCTAGGGCCAATCCTGTTTATACATTACAATACCAATACCGTTTATACATGCAGCCTTTGGGAAGTATTATTCGGAACCGGAATTGAATTGAACACCCTGGCGGCCTATAGAGGACCCGCAGGTCTGGATCCGGACCTTAGTAGTCCAAAAGCAGAGGCCCTCTCTCGATCACTTTGATTGTATGTGAAGGGTTGCAGAGCTGTGGTTGATTCTTGCAGCAGGACTTCCCAGAATGCCTCTGTGTGATCATTAACAGTGAGTAGACCAGTTCTGCTTTCTGTGAATGCTGTAAAGTAAACAGCTCTTCCAGCTTGAACAAGCAGCTGCAGATGGAATCAGTGACCGACCTGAACCTGACAACACCATCGACAGGTGTGCACGAGGTCACATGTCCACATCTCTGATGGTCTCACTTGGACTCAAACAACTCCTGATGATGAGTCATGAAAAAACCTGTCTGTTTGTTCAGACACAAACTGGATGAACTTTAACAGAAGAGCTGCAGCTTTAAATAGTGATGCATTCACCGACTGTAAATGATCGCCATTTAACTTCAGCAGAGCCACGTCAGTCACCTTTAAAACTCCTTTGGGGTTCTGCAAAGTGGGACTGACGTGTTAGCCTGGCAGACTTCAGCAGTGTCGTTACGATGAAGAACAAAGGTCAGATCGTGTTCTGGGATGAAACTTTCATCAGCTTTCAACTAAGCTTCATCTAATCTTACATGAATCTAAATCTAGCCTGAATCTAAACTTTAACTTTTATGTAATCTATCATTAACTTTCAGGTGTGTCTTAAGGACATCAAGGACTGGATGTCCAGAAACTTTTTGCTACTAAATTCTGATAAAACAGAGGTTGTTGTTTGTGGTTCAAACACCTCAGGAAGGGTTTAGATGGTGTTGCGATGGCCTCCAGTAAAACTGTGAGAAACCTTGGAGTTATTTTGATCAGGATTTGTCATTTAAACAGCAGATTAATCAGGTTTGTAAAACCGCGTTTTTCCACCTCCGTAATATCACAAAGATCAGGAGCATCCTCTCCCAGAGTGATGCTGGAAAACTAATTCATGCGTTCGTATCTTCTAGACGATTACTGTATCTGATTACTCTAATTACTAATTACTCTAATCTGATTACTAGATTACTGTAACGTGCTGTTGGCTGGATGTCCAAGTAATTCTCTGAAGATCCTCCAGATGATCCAAAATGCAGCAGCGCGAGTGCTGACAGGAATCAACAAGAGAGACCACGTCTCTCCAGTTTTAGATTCCCTCCACTGGCTTCCTGAAAAACTCAGAATCCAATTCAACTTTTTATTACTTGTGTATAAAGTCCTAAACATCCAAACTCAGTTCTACCACATTTAAGGTTCATACAGACAATCAAAATGATGGTGAAATGTACAACAGTTTTAAAGGTGTGTGCCAGTCCTGCAGGTGTTCAGTTGGTCTGGTTATGTTCAGAACCTACGCTGCTTCAGGTCCAGTGTAAAGTTTCCACAGTCAGTGATGGTCTGCGGTGCCATGCCATCTGCTCGTGTTGCCGAAGTAAACGCAGCCGTCTACCGGGACATTTTAGAGCTTTATGAAGACACAGATTTCCTTTTCCAACAGGACTTGTACCTGCACGCAGTGCCAATGCCACTAGTACCTGGTTTAGGGACCATGGTATCCCTGAAGTTAACCCCATAGAACATTTATGGGGTATTGTGAAGAGGATGGGAACCCGTCGGGACGCCTACAAAACAGCAGAACATGAGGACGGGAACCCGGCGGGACGCCCACAGAACGACAGAAGACGAGGACTGGAACCTAGCTGGATGCCCACAAAACAGAACACGAAGACGGGAACCCGGCGGGACGCCCACAGAACGACAGAACACGAAGACGGGAACCCGGCGGGAGGCCCACAGAACGACAGAAGACAAGGACGGGAACCTGGCGGGCTGCCCACAGAACAACAGCAGACAAGGACGGGAACCCGGCGGGCTGCCCACAGAACGACAGAAGACAAGGACGGGAACCCGGCGGGCTGCCCACAGAACGACAGAAGACAAGGACGGGAACCCGGCGGGACGCCACCAGAACGACAGAAGACAAGGACCCGGTGGGATGCTCTGGAGTTTAATCTTAACCTGACCTTGAACCAATAATCTGCCTTTTGGGTCCAGGTTTAAACTGTAGTTTAGTCATCTATTTTACCTCAGTAAAATTTTGAAGTCTTTATCCATCAAATTATTGATCATTTTTTTAGTTATGAGTACTTTGTAACAAAACTGTGGGAGTAGCTTGAAGAGACTAATATAAACCTGAGCACCCTCCGATTCAAATTCGTTATTTAATTAGTCCCAAATGACAAACGTAATCTCAAGGCACTTCTAGGATCCAATTAAACTAATTCCAGATTAGTTAAATTAAAAAGTCAACTAAAACAGGTTTACAACAAATATTTCCAAGCGCACAGACTGCATTAAAACTCTTCTTCCATCAAAACTCCTCTGCCTCCCATTTATTAATTTTTTTCCCATTTTTGCCCAGACGTCGACTCTTCAGACTCTTCAGACTCTTCGGACCTTTACAATAGAAGAGGTACGCGAGTGTTGCCATTACAAACAATACAAAGAATTCTAATTTGTTAATTTCATTATTTGTTTACGTCCTTGGGCCAGATCAAAGACCAGAACCGGGACTCCTCCTGCAGGTGTGAACCGGGACGTCCTTGGGCCAGATCAAAGACCAGAACCGGGACTCCTCCTGCAGGTGTGAACCGGGATGTCCTTGGGCCAGATCAAAGACCAGAACCGGGACTCCTCCTGCATGTGTGAACCGGGATCTTTGGGCCAGATCAAAGACCAGAACCGGGACTCCTCCTGCATGTGTGAACCGGGATCTTTGGGCCAGATCAAAGACAAGAACCGGGACGTCCTTGAGCCAGATCAGAGACTAGAACCGGGACGTCCTTGGGCCAGATCAAAGACCAGAACCGGGCCTCCTCCTGCAGGTGTGAACCGGGACGTCCTTGGCCCAGATCAAAGACCAGAACCGGGACTCCTCCTGGACGTTCTTACAGAGGGGGGCTTACCCAGCTGCAGCAGTCGCTCCACCAGCCCTGCGGCTCGGATCCGGTCCGGTCCTTCCTCGACTCCTGCTTTGGGCTGCGGAGCGCGTGCACACAAGTATGTACAAGTTTATTACACGCACACCGACTTACGCACGCACGCTCGCACACCGTGCAGGTGCGCTCACCTGTCCCTTAGAGAACGGAGCCCCGACGATCCCCGCGGAGAGATGACGATGAAGAAAATGAAGGCTTCGGTTCGCAGTCAGCGCGAGCTGCTGCAGCGTCCTCGTGCAACTCATGCTGACAACACACAGACACGCGCCTGCAGCCGAGAGCCTCTTAAAAACCGTGACGTGAGCAGGACAGGAGGCGGCTCCGTGAGCCCTCAACCTGATGGGCTATGACGTTGTGATTACGTAATAAGGAGGCTGCCAAGCTAAATAAACATGTCAAAAGAATTAAGCTTCTAAAAAACATGAAAACTAGTGAGCTGAGAAAACCCTTTGGTAGCACGACCCAGATGGGTCCAGTTTCAGTTCAACAAAGCTCTTCCAAGTTCTGGGATGACTGATCTCCATAACTACACCTGTGTAGTCCGGCGCTGCAGGAGGACTTACACCTGCGGGGTCTGGTGCCTCCTGGTGGCCGTGGACGGAACTACACATGTGGAACCTGTGTCTTACAGTCTTTAGTTTATTCAGAAGTGACTCGGACTGAAGGCGATAGAAGTGTAAACCATCAGGTCAAAAGTCTTGCTGTGGCTGACCATGGTGGGTGACTGTTCCACAGTGTTTAAAGAAGAACGCAAGTCAACAGTCTCACAAAACAAGATTTATTTAACTTTAAAACATAAAAGTACTTTCAGATCAGGCGATGCGTGTGTGTTAGAAGTAGCTCTGCAGCGGTTCCCCCAGGATGTTCTCCATCTCTTGGACCACCCTCTGGACCTGATGCTCCACTTCTTCACACTCGTCTGAAAAAGACATGGACCCTTCATCAGCGGGAGGCCAGCACACAACGTGTAGTTCAGGCTGTGTGTGCGCTCGCGCGCCTGTGTGCTCACCTTCCATGAGTTCTGCCAGGAAAGGTATGGTCTCTGGAAGTAGAACCATGTAGTTCTCCTTCAGTTTGGACGCCAGCTCCATCAGCATAAGCAGGGAGGAGAACCGCACCTGAGGATCAGAATTCACCTCTAAATATACATTTTAACAGTTTTAAATTCACACGTCACCCTGGGCGGAGGCTAGTGACTGCTGCCCCCCCGAAACATTCGGTCACATGACCCGTTGGTTTCAACCTCCTGAACCACACCCGAACGTCATCTTAGCTGCACTTAAACACCGTTTTACCTACCTTTTGATCTACTGTATTTCTGTAGCTTCAATTACAGGCTACTGGTTTGGAAAAAAGCGTCTGAAAAATATACTGGAATCAATCGTGGATCTTGGACACTCCTGAATGGTTTTAGAACATGGAGCCCTGCTGTGCCTGGTTTGGTACATTTTGTACCAGTAGACCCAGTTCAGAAGACAGAGCTCCTACGAAGTGAACCAGTGCATCTGGCCAGACTAGTCTTCAGAAACCTACAGCTGACATTGCAGAAGGTTTTCTTAACAGTCTCTTCTGGAGTCTGTGGGTGGAGCTCACCTTGGCGTCGCTGTGTCTGGTCTTCAGTAGGATCTGGTAATTGAGGATTTTCCACATGGAGTCGTCAGCCAGCGCCACCGAAAACTGACCCAGACAGGGTATCAGGTGCTGGGTCACCCTCTGCTGATAGAGCTGCTCGCTGCCCAGACGGTTCTCCAGCTTAGGAAAAAACAAACAAGGACAAGTGAACAGGGCTTCCAGAAAACTGTCCCCGACTCAAAACACAGGTGGCGCCCTCACCTGGTCCACCAGCGGGCTCAGCAGGGCGTCGGCTCGCTCTCGGCTCAGGAACCGTTGTGTGTCGTACAGGAAGATCTTGCAGAGGCAGTCAAGGACGAGCTGCAGCAGCAGAGAGGTTTTCTCCACAGAACCATCGAAGAGCAGATCTGAAAGATCAACGTCAGCGGAGTGAACTCACTACCATCAACACAGCAGACCTTACAATTACCTTCAGATTAAAATGACTTGATTTAAATGTCAATAAAAACTCTTAAAACATTGAAAATGAAAATGTGAAGATAGTAGAGAAGAGATAAAACAGTCAATATTTATGGACCCAACAGAACCGGACCCAACCTGCGTCACTGCCGCTTGTCTGTTTCAGAACGTCTGAGAACGGTTTCACCAGGTTTCCTGCGAACAGAACGAAGAGTCCCTTGAGACGCTCGGCGACACGGTTGCAGAGTCGGACAAAGGTCAGCTGACGTTCCCGACGTCCCGGACGGTCTGGCTTACTCCAGTCAAATAGCTGTGGACAAACGGACGGTTAACAGGACAACCACAAACAGACAGACAGCTGATGATGTCAGAGCTGTGATGTCACCTTGAAGAAGAGCGGCCTGAATGTGACCTCAGACAGTTTCATCACCATGGTGATCAGACACTCGATGACTCCACCCTCCACCTCCCACGTCTTCTGAAGTTCGCCCTGAGTCAGGGAGAGATCCACATCAGTCTTAGAAACCACACTGGGTCTGCATCCACAAGGACCTGGACCAAACTAGACCTGAACAAAAATGGATGTGGGCCAAACTAAACTGAGACTAAACTGGACTGGAAAAAAGAGAGAACTTTAGAGAGAACAAGTAGTTCGCAACACATTTTCGCACTCGGCAGCGTTTCCAGTCACGGACCTGACAGTATACGTTTATGACTCGTTTTCTCTTTCTCGTACCTGGCAATGCTCAGCGCGGAAGTCTAGAGCCGTGAGGAAGAAGGTGGTGAGCTCGGATTGGTGGAAGTTCAGCTGATCCTTCTCCATGTGACTGATGTGTTCCTTCAGGGTGCTCATCAGCACCCCCAGCTGTTCCTGCAGGAAAACAAGTGTTCAGTTAATGGTCCAGGTCAGGTGACGAACGTTAAATAACAGTTTAGATCAGAGGTCTTCAACCCTGGTCTTTTGGAGATACTGTCCGGCCTGTTTTAGGCGTAACCCCGATAAACGTGGCTGTATCACCAACAGAGATGCGCAGGTCTTGATGACATTCTGCTGATGCCCATTAATTTAAATCAGATGTCTTGATGCAGGGAAACGTCTAAAACCTGCATGACAGTAATCTGACCCAGATTTGTAACCGTTAATTTTTGAAATCAACTCTTTAGATCTTGGATATTTAAGGTGGAATAAGTGTGAAAGTCCCACCCACCTTCTTACTGACCACCATGCTGCTGTAGCACCTGGTCAGAGTGGGAAGTAGGACCCTCGGGGGTAGCTTGGTGGCCAGGGTGCTCCTCAAGGAGGTGAGCCGAACGGAAAGCTGGGAGGAAGAGGAGGAGTTCTGCACCAGGTGGGTCAGGTGACACACCTGCAAGGACAGTAAGTGTGAAAGTAAGGTCTGCTGATTGGTCAACCAGATATTGTGTTTCTGGTCACAAGGTGTCTCACCTGTAAGGTGACATCCTGCAGGTACGGGCTCATGAAATGAGGCAGCGTCTCTGCAACTCGCTGCAGGGCGGTGACGGCACTCAGCAAGTAGATCTCATTGGTCAGCCCCTCTTTTCTGCTAGTGAGCGTGTGCAGAACAGCTGGCATCAACCTGGGGGAAAGAGGTGCACAAGTGAGCCACAGGTAAAGGGCAGGGGCCTCTGTGACCAGAAACACTGCTCTCATACACACCTGGGTAGGTGGGGAATGGCGAGTGCCTTCAGCGTGCTGACCACCTCGGCAATGCAGAGCAAGGCACTACCTGTCACGTTCCTGTCCTCCTCTCTTGCCATCACGACATCCATGGCCCGCACCAGAACAGGGATAAAAATCTCCTGGTGGTCGGCGCCAAAACTGCGACAGAGCAGCTTCAGGCTGTAGAGGGCCGTCTGGCGGTTGATGGCCTGCTCCTCCTCCACAGACACGTTAGCATGGCTTTTACCCACAACGCTCAGCAGGTCGGCAGTTAGCGCGAGGAGCGTCATTACCTAGGAAACGGGTCACTACTTAATCAGAGGCAGCAGATCTGGAACACTGCTGGATTCGATTTGTTGTCATTCAACTTTGTCACTTAAAGTAATGTACAGGTAACAGAAAGCCATTACGGCCAGTCGCCCCGGTCACCCGTCGGTCGTCTGTGACGACGTCTCAGTCTTCCGGGTCACCCGTCGGTCGTCTGTGACGACGTCTCGGCCGTCCGGGTCACCCGTCGGTCGTCTTTGACGACGTCTCGGCCGTCCGGGTCACCCGTCGGTCGTCTTTGACGACGTCTCGGCCGTCCGGGTCACCCGTCGGTCGTCTTTGACGACGTCTCGGCCGTCCGGGTCACCCGTCGGTCGTCTTTGACGACGTCTCGGCCGTCCGGGTCACCCGTCGGTCGTCTTTGACGACGTCTCGGCCGTCCGGGTCACCCGTCGGTCGTCTTTGACGACGTCTCGGCCGTCCCGGTCACGCGTCGGTCGTCTTTGACGACGTCTCGGCCGTCCGGGTCACCCGTCGGTCGTCTTTGACGACGTCTCGGCCGTCCGGGTCACCCGTCGGTCGTCTTTGACGACGTCTCGGCCGTCCGGGTCACCCGTCGGTCGTCTTTGACGACGTCTCGGCCGTCCGGGTCACCCGTCGGTCGTCTTTGACGACGTCTCGGCCGTCCCGGTCACCCGTCGGTCGTCTTTGACGACGTCTCGGCCGTCCCGGTCACGCGTCGGTCGTCTTTGACGACGTCTCGGCCGTCCGGGTCACCCGTCGGTCGTCTTTGACGACGTCTCGGCCGTCCGGGTCACCCGTCGGTCGTCTTTGACGACGTCTCGGCCGTCCGGGTCACCCGTCGGTCGTCTTTGACGACGTCTCGGCAGTCCCGGTCACCCGTCGGTCGTCTTTGACGACGTCTCGGCCGTCCGGGTCACCCGTCGGTCGTCTTTGACGACGTCTCGGCAGTCCCGGTCACCCGTCGGTCGTCTTTGACGACGTCTCGGCCGTCCCGGTCACCCGTCGGTCGTCTTTGACGACGTCTCAGTCTTCCGGGTCACCCGTCGGTCGTCTTTGACGACGTCTCAGTCTTCCGGGTCACCCGTCGGTCGTCTGTGACGACGTCTCGGCCGTCCCGGTCACCCGTCGGTCGTCTGTGACGACGTCTCGGCCGTCCCGGTCACCCGTCGGTCGTCTGTGACGACGTCTCGGCCGTCCCGGTCACCCGTCGGTCGTCTTTGACGACGTCTCAGTCTTCCGGGTCACCCGTCGGTCGTCTTTGACGATGTCTTAGTCTTCCGGGTCACCCGTCGGTCGTCTTTGACAACGTCTCAGTCTTCCAGGTCACCCGTCGGTCGTCTTTGACAACGTCTCAGTCTTCCGGGTTACCTGCGACTCATCCCATTGCATCCGCTGCTGCAGCTTGTTGTTCAGAAGCTCCATGGCCTTTCTCCTGACAGACGAGAGCTCATTTCCCATCAACCCCTTCATCACAGTAATGAAGGAGTCTGCAGGTAACAGGGCGTTTACCTGGACAGCAGATTAGTTTAACAATTAATCTTGTAATTCACATTAGTTTTCACGTCCTAAGCTGCAGTGTCCCCAGTAGGCTGGTCTCAAAACCTTTCAGGTAAATTTCAGGATACACACCAGCAGCATCAGCAGTGACCCTTGAAAACATGTTTTTAATTAATTTAGCATAAAAGTAAAGTAACATCAGCCAGACTTGCAAGTTATGTGCTAAACCAGTCAAAGCGTCCGCTGAAGTGGGTGTGCTCCAGCCAACTCTCAGGCTGCGCGTTTCCCTTAAACAGCGTTTTAGGAGCAGAGCAAAAGCTCAGTTGATTGTCAGTTTGCTGGTCAGAAGTGACTGATACAAACCTTATCCAGGACGTCGTAGGACTGCTTGAGCAGAACTCTCCAGAACCTGGAGGTGGGTTTGTCAGCGTTCCTCTCCACACAGCGAGCTACGCTGTGGATGTACCGGAGGATCTCCTCCAGCAGCCTGCAGTATACAAACACACATTCAACACGCTGAACATTGCCAACATGCATGTTTTACTGTCATGACTCACCTCTGCTGCAGCGGCTGCAGAGATTCGTCCACGTCGTTGCCGCCATCGGCAACCTGAAACACAACAGAATTAGAAACGTAGTGGCTTAACCGTTTCGTCAGGGCCTTTTAACAACTATACAATCTAGACCTAAATATGCGAAAAACCAATTGTTTATGTCTAAACTTCTGGATTCCAGAAGGTGTTCCAAATCCATGACATCTGTGAGAAGGTTTAGATGACCTCTAAAGACGGAAACGACTCTTATGAAGGTTTTCAAACCACCACATTTAGTGCTGCTCTTAGATCTGCCTGCAGACATCCATAAAGAACAACAGATGCTGCAGTGCAGCCGTTAGGTTTGACTTGAATTAAACTGAACCTGTAATTCTGACCCGTAGGATTTTCTCTGCGGCTTCTCTCACTTGCAGGGTTCCTCAGGGCTCCGGTTTAGTGCGTCATGTTATTTTCACATGTGTTTTTTCAGTTTAATATTTCTTTCCATTTGTTGTTAGTTCCAGGTTGGTTTCCACCTGAAAGTCGTACCGCTGTAGTAGCTGGTCACAAGTGACGGCTCTCTCGTCTTTCTTTAATAGTTGTTGGGTTAGTTTAAGTACAACTGGTCTCTGTAGGAATGAAGATGAGCTCTTCCTTCTTCATTTTGGTTGCTGCATGTGGATATTGTATCTCGGTTTGAGTGACACAATTAGACATTTTGACAATTCTTCTAATCTTCCGATGTTCCAGCATTTTATGAGATTTACCTGAAATCCAACAACCACGAGACGCTAGCAGCCGGATTTTCTGTGTTCACTGCTCATTCAGTGAGTAAAACAGTCAAAAAGATGTTTTACTTCATCCTGTCCAAGTTCAGGACAGGATACACTTGTGAGCAGGGCCAGTTGTGGTCACTGAGGTCAGGATGTTGGATCAGAAATGACATTTCCTAGACCTTTTTGTAACTGAATTTCCCTCTGGGATTAATAAAGTGCCTAACTACCTTATTCCAGGTTTTCAAGAAATGTCCAAGATGGAATCACTTGGAACGCATAGGTTTGTCCTGTAATAACGTTAGGAGTACCCAGACGGGAATCTGCCACATTCTAGACGTCTGACAGGAACTTCAAGAGGTGAAGCACGGATGCAAGTTTTACCTTCTGGATGAAGCTAGTGGACCTCAGCAGCTGGGACATGAATGACACGCAGAGAAACTTGAAGTGTCGCAGCTCTTTGCTGCTGTGAGCCTCCACGTTGAAGATCAGCTCGCCCGCCTTCTCCTCATCATTCGTCTTCTGTCTGGACATTGCCCGGCTGACGGGACGCTTTGCTGCAGAGAAACAGAGATTTCAGGAGTTAATGATGTCAGCTGACAGACGTGTTTGAAGACTTTACAGACAACACAAACGCAACAGATTTCATTTCACACACGAAACACTGAGCACCTGAAGACCTTTTTCAACCTTTATTGAGTTACAAATCACATGCATATTTATCTCTCTTAAACTTAATGCACATTTAGTTGGTATAAAGTAATAAGTTGGGATTTAGAGTTTGTAAGGTGAAAGAAAAATGTTATTTCAATCAGGTGATGTCAGCATGTGACTGCAAAGAGGACTTGGTCTAACAGAAGCATCAATGAACATCTGAGGAGGACACATGGACACTTGGTTTCAAGTCAGATAATAAATCAAACACATTGATGAATCTAACCGTAGCTAACATGAACTGAAAAAGCAACCATCACAAACATCTGCGGAGGATACATCATCCAGCAGGAAAACATCTAAGGAGGTACTCTTGATCTCATCCTCGTCTACAGTGAAGAACCCGATATTCTGTTAGTGTCGCATGTAAACTCCCTCCTATCCGACCACTATTTAATAACGTTTGAATTCAACATTGTCAACGTTACGCATAATAGGAGGAATTACTTTAGCAGATGTCTATCCGATAAAGTTATTACTAAATTTAGGGAGGCCATTGCTCTTCATCTTCTTACAGTGGAACATAGTGAAGCAGTTGAGGGCTGTGACCTCGGTTCTACCTCTGCAGACGTTGATTTCCTTGTCGGTAGCACTGCAGATGTGTTGCACACAGCTTTAGATGCAGTTGCTCCTTTGAGAAAGAGGGTCTCTAACCGTAGGAGCTTAACTCCCTGGTTTAACTCACATATTCGTATGTTAAAACAGTGGTAAAAGTGGTACTAGGTCTGCATGGAAAGATAGTCTAATAGTATATAAAAAAGCGCTTCGCAAAGCTAGAACAGCCTATTATTCAGTGTTAATAGAGGATAATAAAAATAACCCACGTTTTCTGTTCAGCGCTGTAGCCAGGTTGACAAAGAGCCACAACTCTGTTGAGCCGTGCATCCCTGCAGCTCTCAGTAGTGAAGACTTTATCAGCTTCTTTAGCAATAAAATTGTCAGAATTAGAGAGGAAATCAGCCAGGCCCTCCCGGCAGTGGCTGTGGGCATTTCTTCAGCTTCGGTGACTCCCTCAGGCTCTGACCGTACTGTGGTTCCGTTTGGTTCCTGTAGACGTCCCTTGACCTGACTCTGGACCGTTTGGTTCCTGTAGACGTCCCTTGACCTGACTCTGGACCGTTTGGTTCCTGTAGACGTCCCTTGACCCGACTCTGGACCGTTTGGTTCCTGTAGACGTCCCTTGACCCGACTCTGGACCGTTTGGTTCCTGTAGACGTCCCTTGACCCGACTCTGGACCGTTTGGTTCCTGTAGACGTCCCTTGACCCGACTCTGGACCGTTTGGTTCCTGTAGACCTCCCTGACCTGACTCTGGACCGCTTGGTTCCTGTAGACCTCCCTGACCTGACTCTGGACCGTTTGGTTCCTGTAGACCTCCCTGACCTGACTCTGGACCGTTTGGTTCCTGTAAACCTCCCTGACCTGACTCTGGACCGTTTGGTTCCTGTAAACCTCCCTGACCTGACTCTGGACCGTTTGGTTCCTGTAAGCCTCCCTGACCTGACTCTGGACCGTTTGGTTCCTGTAGACCTCCCTGAGCTGACTCTGGACCGTTTGGTTCCTGTAGACCTCCCTGAGCTGACTCTGGACCGTTTGGTTCCTGTAAGCCTCCCTGACCTGACTCTGGACCGTTTGGTTCCTGTAGACCTCCTTGACCTGACTCTGGACCGTTTGGTTCCTGTAGACGTCCCTTGACCTGACTCTGGACCGTTTGGTTCCTGTAGACGTCCCTTGACCTGACTCTGGACCGTTTGGTTCCTGTAGACGTCCCTTGACCTGACTCTGGACCGTTTGGTTCCTGTAGACGTCCCTTGACCTGACTCTGGACCGTTTGGTTCCTGTAGACGTCCCTTGACCTGACTCTGGACCGTTTGGTTCCTGTAGACGTCCCTTGACCTGACTCTGGACCGTTTGGATTCCTGTAGACGTCCCTTGACCTGACTCTGGACCGTTTGGTTCCTGTAGACCTCCCTGACCTGACTCTGGACCGTTTGGTTCCTGTAGACCTCCCTGACCTGACTCTGGACCGTTTGGTTCCTGTAGACCTCCCTGACCTGACTCTGGACCGTTTGGTTCCTGTAGACCTCCCTGACCTGACTCTGGACCGTTTGGTTCCTGTAAACCTCCCTGACCTGACTCTGGACCGTTTGGTTCCTGTAAGCCTCCCTGACCTGACTCTGGACCGTTTGGTTCCTGTAAGCCTCCCTGACCTGACTCTGGACCGTTTGGTTCCTGTAGACCTCCCTGAGCTGACTCTGGACCGTTTGGTTCCTGTAAGCCTCCCTGACCTGACTCTGGACCGTTTGGTTCCTGTAGACCTCCTTGACCTGACTCTGGACCGTTTGGTTCCTGTAGACGTCCCTTGACCTGACTCTGGACCGTTTGGTTCCTGTAGACGTCCCTTGACCTGACTCTGGACCGTTTGGTTCCTGTAGACGTCCCTTGACCTGACTCTGGACCGTTTGGTTCCTGTAGACGTCCCTTGACCTGACTCTGGACCGTTTGGTTCCTGTAGACGTCCCTTGACCTGACTCTGGACCGTTTGGTTCCTGTAGACGTCCCTTGACCTGACTCTGGACCGTTTGGATTCCTGTAGACGTCCCTTGACCTGACTCTGGACCGTTTGGTTCCTGTAGACCTCCCTGACCTGACTCTGGACCGTTTGGTTCCTGTAGACCTCCCTGACCTGACTCTGGACCGTTTGGTTCCTGTAGACCTCCCTGACCTGACTCTGGACCGTTTGGTTCCTGTAGACCTCCCTGACCTGACTCTGGACCGTTTGGTTCCTGTAAACCTCCCTGACCTGACTCTGGACCGTTTGGTTCCTGTAAGCCTCCCTGACCTGACTCTGGACCGTTTGGTTCCTGTAAGCCTCCCTGACCTGACTCTGGACCGTTTGGTTCCTGTAGACCTCCCTGAGCTGACTCTGGACCGTTTGGTTCCTGTAGACCTCCCTGAGCTGACTCTGGACCGTTTGGTTCCTGTAGACCTCCCTGAGCTGACTCTGGACCGTTTGTTTCTTGTAAGCCTCCCTGAGCTGACTCTGGACCGTTTGGTTCTTCTTTTGGTCTTCAACAGATCTAAATCATCCCAACTCCACTACTCAAACATGTTTTCTCTCTCATTGGTGCAACACTACTGGACCAGATCCACTTGTCCCTGGTCTTAGGATTTGTGCCACAGGTTTTTAAAGTTGCAGTAATTAAACATTTACTTAAAAAACCCTTTCTTGACCCAGACATTTTAGCTAATTATAGACCGATAACACCTGAAAGCTTCTCAGGTGTTTTGAGGAGGAATGGAGACATTACAAAGTGGTAACAGCGCTACTGAACAATCGTTTTTCTTTGCGTGAATTGTGCTTCAGGTACGGTTCGTGTGTCTCACCGTCATCTTTGTCGTCTGGCAGCTGCAGGAGGAACTTCAGGATGTTCACCAGGGAGGTGAGCTGCTCGCCAACGTCAAACAGACAGCACAGAGAAATCCAGAAGTCTGCTGCTCGTTCCAGAGGTTCATCCTGCGTGGAAACATGTTCCAATATGTCACAATAGTTTCATCTCCAAGATTTTTCTAAAACACCCGTGTGCTCGTTCGAAAATAACAGCTTGTCCAAACTTCAACAAAAGCTGTGTCAGCTAAAGATACCGAGACCAGTTTCGCAAACGGAGACAACCTAAACCGGGACCAGCTCCCAAACAGGAACAAACCCAGGACCAGCTGGTGAACTGGGATCAGTTTTCAAGCTGAGACCAGCTGCTACATTTATTGTGTAGTTATATTATATATTCCAAGTTATACATGTACATTTTTCTGTCCTCTCTTATTTTTTACGTGACTCTCTGATTTCAGTCAAGACCTTGTTTTCGTTGACTTTCTGTTGTGAGGAAGTTTAACAACTTAGTGGAACAAAAAAAGAGGCGTCACCCTCACGCTGGTGGAGGCGGAGCTCTGGGTGGCATGGAGCTTCAGCAGCAGCAGTATCATCACCCAGAGGAAGTGGGTGGGGCCTAGCGTTGTCACCAACTGGCTGAGGATAGACAGCCTCCGGTGGTCAGGCACGTGAGGCAGTGCATCCACGAACACCTGCATGATTCTTGTCACCACTGCAGCCACATGGAAGGAGGAGGAGATATGCTGGGCCTAAAGGACGAGAAGTCATGAAACATGAAGATGACCCGTACTTGCAGCTGCTACCAGGTGCTCCTCAACCCCTTACCTTGATGAGTGCAGGTATGACCATCTGAACAGTCCGGTCAATGACTCTGAAACTGTACGCATCATCTAAACGCAAAATGTTGGCACCCATGAAGGTGAAGATAGGCATGATGCTGTGGAGGACTTTCTCCTGCAAGACACAGACAAGTAGCCAGAAGAGAAGGTGTGAAATGAGTCAAAAGCATGAGGAGAAAAAGAAGAAGTGACGAGACATGATGACAAGGTGGCAGAGGACGAGAACTCACAGGGAAGATGGAGGCGACAGTCCCCAGCAGCAGCAGAGCGTGGTGGTGAGTCTGGGGCACGTCGGACACTCTGATGCACTGAACCACCAGCTCCACACTGAACTTATCTTCATCCAGAACATCTGCAGAGAAAAAACATCTGACTGAGGCAGTCAGACTAGTAGAGCTGAAACCAGGACCAGTGAAACAGGGGTGGGACCTGCTGCTGGCGGCATCGTGTCTTAATCAACTACAGGTCCAACAAACCTCACCGTCCAAATTCTGAAATCATCCTCCTTAATCCTGACTACTAAGGACCCGCGGGTCCGGATACGGACCCCAGCGACGTGTATAGTTGCGTTTGTGGCGTTCGGACCCACCTGCAGCCACCGGGCCTCCATCAGGTGACAGTCGCTGGCAGACATTGAGCAGACAGCTGAGCAACAGCTGCTTTGTGTACTCCATGTTGTGGTGGTAGCCTGCAGATGGCTCCATGCTCCTAGACAACCAACAAATGTGAGTCAAAGCTGATGCAGCACAGCCTGAAGAAGGACACGCCTCCTCAGATGTTACCTGGCCAGCAGCGAGAAGAGAACCGGCACCAACATCTGGGCTCTCTTCAGCTTCTTTTTGTGCTGCAGCAGCTCCAGGATCAGTGTGACTCTCTGCCATGGTACAGCGCCACCTTCTGGGCCGGCATCGCTGTCCTCCTGAGGTCTCCTGTTCACAGAAACCGGATGAGAACATTTACATTCCAGAAAGCCCAACCCCCTTACAGAGGTGCAGCTCCAAATTCCTGCAGTCAGACAAACCAGCATTTTATGAACATCAATCTTTAAAGGGTTTTAAGAACTGACGCTGCTGGTGACCAGTTTTAGGACATCACCTGCAGAACCAGACACTCCCCACGGAGTTGCTCATAATTTCTGATTTTTCTGGGTCAATAAACACACGTGTCTGGAATGACGATGTAAAAGGAGGCTGAACCAATCAAAAACTGCGAGGATTCCTCACCAATCAGTGAATGGGCCTTTAGGAAGCAGGGCCGCTGCTGCTGCTCTTCAGTGTGAGAATAATGCGTTTGTTGTTGTCAACTTTAAAATCGATGACTGGATCATAAACCTGTAAATATGCTGATTAAGGCTGCTGGGATGACTGGTTTTACTGGTTTATTCCAGATGAATACCTCCGGCTCATCTTGCTCCTGCGGGTCTGCTGGACCGTCACGCTGATGTTGGGTTTCTGCGGAGGGGCGAGTTCGTTGGCCACCAGCTGACCATCGACGGCGATCTGTCAGAGATGACAAAGTTCGATGGTTTACAACCTTCATTAATCCTGTGTCAGTCCACAATTAAAGGGGTAAAACTCATGTTTAACTATTTACAAACAACTGACATCGTCAAACGTGATTCAGTCCAACAAGCAGGTGAGAAAACTGGATGTGAGCCTCATTTCTCAGAGGAATACTTGCTCAAGGATGACTTACTTATAAAAAAAACATATAAAACCTGATAAAACAAATAATTTTTATCAGCTGCAGCACATGTGGGAAGATGTAAAAAAGTGATGTGACAGAGGTGTCAGTACCACCACTTCTCCTTTTACATTAAATCCGAGTCCGGCAGCTCGTAGAAACTGGATTCTCCACTCAAGACTGGAGAAGACTATGGACTTCAGGAGGAAACCGACCACCACTCTGTCCCCTCACCATCCTCAACAACAGTGTCTACTGTGGACCCCTTCGGGATTCTGGGACCCCACAGTGAGGCGGGATCTGAAGTGGGCCACCCACATAGACGCTGCCACCAAGAAGACACAGCAGAGGTGGTACTTCCTGAGACGGCTCAGGAACTTAAACTGGTCCCAGATCTGCAGATCACCTTCTACTCTGCCATCATCCAGTCTGTTCTGTGCTCCTCCATCACTGTCTGGTTGGGATCAGAACCCAAACAGGACCAGAACAGACTGCAACGGACTGAAAGGTCTGACTTAAGAACAGATCTACTGATGGGAATAAGTGGGTTTCAGAATATGCCATGGCGGTCAGTCGGACAACATGGCGATGTGCGGAGGGGGAGGAGGGGCGGGGCTGTTGATGAGCTTGAAGGTGAGGAGCAGGATCTTATACCTGATGCTTGATTAGAAGCCGATGGAGACTAGTGTTATATGACTGATGGAGGGGGTTCTGGTGATGATGTGGGTGCCAGAGTTTTGGACCAGTTGCAGTTTATGAGTGGACTTTACGGGTCGACCAAACGGAAGGGAGTCGAAGTAATCAGGAAAAAAGGTGACAAGGGTAATTTTCCGTCACTGAAAACTTGCACAGCGTTTTCCAGCTGCGTCGTTCAGCCCCAGATGTCCCTTTGCTCACCGCTTTGAAGACGCTGCAGACGGCGTTGGCCACCGCCGGACTCCCGCCGTCCATAAGGTCAAACATCACAGATAGCAGCTTCTGCTGGACGTTGTCGTTGCCGACAGCTGAGAAGAAGGGCTTCGTAAGCTAGAGAGATGATGGAGACAGACGAGTGAGAAAACTGAAGTACAGAGAGGACCAGCTACCAGAATTACCCCTTCGTCACCAAAGTGTTTTTAGTAGTAATTTATTTGTTCCCACATAAGGTCTAAAACACAACTTCTGATTAAAATGAGCCGTTATGAACACTTGTAAGGTGGTAGCTCCGCCCACAGAGACTTTAAACATGACATCAGCCGTTTTTATCATGGCGCCGACCTGCTCTAGAGCGACAAGCTGGAAGCCGGGCAGCCGCAGAGCTCTGACCAACAGGTCCAGGCAGTTCTGGTCCGCCACCAGCAGCGGTGCCGATGCCTCGTCGTACTTCCCCAGAACCAGCTGGAACAGCTGGGTCTCAGCCCGCACCAGCGAGGGTGTGTCGGGTCCGGTCTGCTCCAAGAGCCGCTCCAGGACAGGGAGCAGAGTGGCGAGGACGGACTGGAGGAGATGGCGAGAAACGGAGAGAAACAGAACTGAGCGGGCCCATTTATTAGTGAAAAATACACTTGTCTTATCTGAAATCTCCAGAATGGGCATAGCCTACCAAACCTGGGTGTAAAGGTTCCCACGGCAACCGGACCTCTGACAAAAATACATGACCTCAACAGGCCTCTAGGTGGTGATATATCTACATCAATCATTTGCCTCATATATATGCAGACCTGGGACTAGGACTAAGCTTTAGACTAGAACTGGGGGTTTGGACAAGGATATGGTGTTAACTGTAGGAGGTGCCTAAAAGTTCCAACAGGCTGACGTCTGGAGGTCAAAGTGACCATTTCTGTTTCTCCAGATTTTGGAAGTCAGAGAAATCTGTGTGCTGTGGACATGGCTGAGGTTAGTTTGGGTCACTTTGTAGTGTTGATTTCCTCGTTTATTGACTTCTGGTCCATGTTGAGGCGATTTTCCTCTCCTCCGCCACACAGTCAGATTTAGCATATTTCTTATCTGTAGCCACAGCAATCCAGTATTTATATTGGACCTTTGTGCAACAGGTTCTTCATGAGCTGTAGATGATTCAAGGAACTCATAATTTTATTGTTCTGAAACTGACAATTTGAAGACAGATTTGCATCCCTCTGTCCGTTTATCTTCTGAGACATTAATTTTCTACTCAGTCATGACCTTCTGATAATTAACTCTATTCATCCTAAATGTTTCTCCAAGTTCTTTGTGCCTTTCTTGTAAATATCACATCTTTTCTGAGACATCCTGCTGCCATCAAATTCAACATGAAATGGTAAATGGTCTCACTTTGAACAACCAACAGGCTTGTTTAAACATGGTTCTTCTCACATTGATTTTCTAAAGAGTTACAGATCATTTCTAGTGAGTTCATTCGATACCTGGTCAAGCAGTGACCTGTTCAGGTGTGCGAGTGCTCACCTGTCCGTTGACGAGGGTCAGTGCTCTCAGCAGCGTGGCGCCGCTGTACGACGGGCAGCAGCGACTCTGAACGCAGCGCAGCAGCTGCTGCAGTGACGACTGAAGCTTCTTCTGTGACGGCGTGGGTTTACTGGACAAAGACTCGTTGTGAAGAAGGCCGAGAGCCTGCAGAGTCCACGACCATCAACATTTATTACATAAAACGAGCGAATGCGTCACATCCCCTTTAAGTGATTCAGTTCATTATCAAGTGATCTGAAGATCAGTCAGAATTCCATCATCAGGATCAGGAGTACGACGGCGTGTTCAGGCTGCCAGCATCAGGCGCTCCTCTCCATTCTTACCAACGATTTTAAGATCAGTGCAAATGACTCGAAACCAAGAATGCAGACAACATGACCTTAGAGCTCAAAACCTTGGAAAGCCATCGCTGTTAAGTTCGTCATCGCTGTAGCCGACACAAAACAACCGGTTCTCCACGAAGAGTGTCGACTCCGGCTGGGACGTCCAACGACATGTATCTGTAGATGCCACGTCGTTGGGGAGAGACGTGTCATTTCATAAATTACTCATAATCCGCTGAATTTTTAACTGATTTCTAGACAAAAATCAGTTGAGACATGTCGGCTCCTCAGTTCTTTTCCAATTTAGGTTTTGTGTTCTGTTTTTATGTCAATATTGTCTTTTACTGCAGTTTTGCACTTCGGTCTACTGTGTTCGTTTAAAGTGCCAACAAAGTTCGATTGGATTTCTGTCAGTTCAGGGACTTTTGGTTCTAAATAAATAAAATCCAAATAAAAAGGTCATTATTCAATATGTCTGTGCCGCTGGGTCTTAACGCAGAAGTTGGCTTTACCAACAAAACAATGTGGTTCAGCCCAGTTGTCGAATTTGGGCATCTCGGGACTGCATCTAAGGCTGACCCTCAAGCCCTTCACGTGGTGATGGAGAGTACCCCAGAGGGTCCACTGGGTCGGGAAGTGTGGCTTTCCAGCTCTGCTCCTCTGCACTTGTGCTCCTGGATGGACCCAGGTCTAAAGCTGCATGTCCACTGTACATGAGCGATTTCACAAGCGCCGCCTATTCTGTCCCGCAAAGGAATGTACTTGAAGCATCTGCAGCATCTGGCAAAAACCAAAACATCCTCCTTCCTACAAGCTGCATTCGCTCTCCACTGTCCTGCTGGGCAGTGGGACCACAGACGGACCCTGCTACAGCCGGAACCCTCACCGTGTCAGCTTCGATTGGATCACCGCCTCGTGCTGGGCGCCCTCATATACAGGAAGTTGAGCCAAGCTTTTTGATGCACTGCATTCCCAAGATCCCTTGCGTAGGTGATAACAGCCCTCCTCAAACATCAACCGTAGGAGTGACGGACTGGGACAGAAAAGACCGAGAACAGCCCAGAAGAAGAAAGAGCTAGACCGACACCTCGTCTCAGAAAACGGAGGACTAAATGTGTGTGTGTTATCTAAAAACTAATTAAATAAATCATTAAGTAAACTGTGGTATTTGATTGTAGTGAAGAAAGATTTTCCTCTAAGATACAAATATGTCAGTCGAGGCCCGCGGGCCGCATCCCCGGGCGACCTTTAGCCACCGCTGAACCGGCCCGCATCCCCGGGCGACCTTTAGCCACCGCTGAACCGGCCCGCATCCCCGGGCGACCTTTAGCCACCGCTGAACCGGCCCGCGGGCCGCATCCCCGGGCGACGTTTAGCCACCGCTGAACCGGCCCGCTGGCCGCATCCCCGGGCGACCTTTAGCCACCGCTGAACCGGCCCGCGGGCCGCATCCCCGGGCGACCTTTAGCCACCGCTGAACCGGCCCGCGGGCCGCATCCCCGGGCGACCTTTAGCCACCGCTGAACCGGCCCGCGGGCCGCATCCCCGGGCGACCTTTAGCCACCGCTGAACCGGCCCGCGGGCCGCATCCCCGGGCGACCTTTAGCCACCGCTGAACCGGCCCGCGGGCCGCATCCCCGGGCGACCTTTAGCCACCGCTGAACCGGCCCGCGGGCCGCATCCCCGGGCGACCTTTAGCCACCGCTGAACCGGCCCGCGGGCCGCAGGCACCAGCACTACATTCCTCACAATGCAAGAGTAACCCGCGAAGTCAGGCCTCGGCTTCATTATTCACCAGCAGCCGGAGCCGACGCTGAGAACGGGGGGTTCTAAGGCAAGTGGGAGGCCAAGTACATGCTCAGAGGTCAAAGGCAAACCTGTGTGTCGTCTGTGTGGAGAACGTTTGGCTGTAATGAAAGAATATGATCTAAGAAGGCACCATGAATGTCTGAGAAACACAAAGACAAGAACACAGAACCAAGGCTACAGAAGGTGGAAGAATTGAAACGAGCTCTTAGTCCTGGCAGCCTCTGTTCACAAAACCAAATAAGGAAGCGAGGCTGATGTCAAGCCTGGTTTTATTGTGGCAGAAGAGGTCGCAAAATCAGCCGTTTACAGAGGCAGAGGTCACAAGGCAACCGCTTAATCCACAGCTGACCGAGGACCCTCCAGAGGAGACCTCACGCATTTCCAGATCTGGACTCTTACCGTGCTCAGGTGCGACGGGTCGGCGCTGATCTCCTCCCACCTCTGCAGGAGCCTGTCTGTGATCGGCTGAAAGGGAGAGCTGCTGGCTCCCGATAGGCTCCGTAGGACAGAGAGGGCGGCCCTTCGGACTTCCTGGACGGCGGAGGTGAGGCAGCACAACAGAGATGGGACCACTGATGCATAAAAACAAAGACATGAAGGCATCACGACTGCAGGTCCAGTTAAAGAGATCTGAAACTGAATTTCGGTGCAGTTTTATGGTCGTTTGACTCAGCAACTTCAGAACTGGTCCCAATTCTTACCAGGCGATTCTCCAGTGGTCAGCTGGTCCAGCGTGGCTGAAGGCTGGGCACTCAGCAGAGCTCCACCCATGTACAGCGCCCGCGTCTGAAGGACAACGCTTATCTTCAGGTCCAGCTGGTCGCATTGGTTACTGCCATTACCCCACAGCAAGCAGAGGAACTTGAAAATGGAGGCGGGCTCAGGGAGGTGCACCTGTGCAGGTGACGATCAGTGATGAGCTTTAGAGCTTCTGACTCAGAGTACGGTTACCAGGCGATAAGATGGTGATGACTCACCTGGACCAGCAGTTTCATCAGCTGTCTGAAGCCACCGGATGCTGGACCCTCAGCAGCACCATTGATGACCAGGCTAAAGAGGCGGCACATTAGTCCCAGGTAACAGCAGGTGTTGGCATCCAGCTTCTCCGGGTTCCACCATGCCTCTCCTGGAACAGAGTCGTGTCATCGGAATAAGGGGACAAGTCAACTGCAGCAGTCCCTCCGCTGACCTCTAGGGTCTGGATCCAGCAGCAGGTGACCTGAGGCTGAGCTGGTATCCTGGAGCCCCTGGTGGCTGCAGGAGGTAAATACATCTGAACTCTGTTCTCACCTTTGAAGGAGACGCTGGGACACCTGAGTGAAGAGATGAACTCTCGCAGCACAACCATCAGGACACACGTATAGTCCGGGTTCACGGACTCCCCTGGCTGCTGTTCACACCTGTGCAGGTACACGGTCAAGGCTTCAGAGAAGGAAGCGGGCACGCGGACCATCGGCTCAGCTTCCTGTTACATCACACAAGGGAAACAAGCATTCAGGCATGCCTCCTATAAGATCCACGATCACATGAGCAGATCTGCAGATCTGAGGCAGGTGAGGCTCACCTGGGTTTTGTGGCTCCTGGCAGCCTCCAGCAGGGGGGGCTCCAGTGCGGCATAGACCCTCTGAGCGGTCAGCAGGTGCTCAGTCTCGCTCAGCTTGCTCAGGCTCTGCTGCAAAGCTTGGACCAGGACCAGGAAGGATGCCCGGTCCCTGAGACTGGGCCCCTGCTGCTGAACCAGCTGATTCAACTGCTCCAGCTGCAGACAAAAAATGTCATCCCATTCGAGTCCAAAAGTGTTGGAGACAGATGTTTGAGTTACCAACCACAGCTGTAAAGTGAATCAGTGGCCATTCAAACCGACATGGTTGGCACCAACAAGAGAAAACACCATAAAAAAACAAACTAAAATTATGTGAAACTAGTTCCCCACATGGTTGTCACAAGGCAACCAGCACCTGAATGAGTCTGCACCCAGTACCAGAACATCCCCAAAATAAATCCCCTAAAGAAAATAAAAAACTCACAGCGTCCCGTTTGGAGAAGTGGTCCATGTTGGCCAAGTTCCCAGTCAGCGTGGAGACCAGACGCTGGTTGGCCAAACCTAAGAAGTTGGGCTCAGAGCTTCTCTTCATCACTTGATCCAGCTCTGAGAAGACGAGCAAACGCGTTTACATCCGCGCCTCAGCCCGCGGGTCCAAACATACATATCCATTACATCTCTCTCTCATATTTTAAATATATAAATAAATATATAAATAAATAAAACCATATTACATAAGCCAGGCAGTCCTCAGGAGGACGTGTGTGAACACAACGTACTCGTCACAGGTTTATCACCACCCTCTTGAAATTATAGCACACGTCATATTTTTATTATTCATAGTCTTATTTTTTTTTGCCCAAATTTGCAGAAAACAGAAAAAAGCTCAACCAAATATTAAGTTGCATTCGTTTGTTTTTCACCTGAACATGAGAAAAATGTCAGGCCCTTATTTAAAGAGGGTGACAACGTTGTATGTTGTGTACTACAGTTTACACCGTTAAAGCACCCGTGCTGATGCTTTAACGGGGCAGTGTAAAGCAGGACAGCAGATTCACGCCCTCCGCCTCACTCCAGTATCGCTGCTCAAGGTCGGTCTGTGCTCGCATAAGAAATGAGCAAACGCAAAGCCCCTCCTCCTCAATTCAACACTAAACGTGTTGAAAATTAGAACCCAACTCCCAGAATCTCCAGTCACCTTGAGCCCAGTTGAGAGTGAGGGGATGTCGGGTGAGTAGGGGGCAGTGGGCGAGGTGGCGGGCGAGATCTGTCTGCGTGGACGTGATCACCAGGAAGGGCAGGAGCCTCCAGCCCGTTCTCTGAAGCAGCTCGCTGTCGGCCTTTCCAAGGCGCGGGTCGGACAGCAAACACACGGTCTCCATCAGCACGGGCCGCCTAAAGGAGACCACACAGAGCTCAGAGTCCCACAGGCTCCTGGGGGAAACATTACAGTACAAAGGTCTGTGTGTGCTTCACTGACCAGCGCTGAGGCTCCGATATATCAGCTCTGAGTAGCAAAGACAGTAGCCACGACACAACGTCCTCGCCATCCATAACGTCCAGCAGCATCTGGAAAACAACCAGAGTCAACCGACCATCACCAGTGACCATTAACGGGTGGCCGCTGTCTTCACACTGACCTGCAGGACTCCGAGAGCGGCGGAGACCACTTCTGGGACATCGTCCTGCAGACGCTCCACCACGGCATCCTTCAGGAAGCTTTCATCCAAACTGTGCTGCTGCTCGCAGGAAACACGCCACACGACACAAAGCTCCAACGTTATTTCAGTTTCAGACTTCACATGTGTCTGCTGAAAACCGAAATCTCACCACTTAGTTATCTTGATACCTTTTACAAAAGATTTTTTGGTGAAAAAAGTATCTATTTAATGGAAAAAAGTTGTTGATTTTGAGATAAACCTGCAGGAAAGCACCCCTGGAGGGCCGGAGTTGGACAACCCTGATTTACTTAATGTTTGGTTAGTTTTGGGTCTCTAACGTGATCTTAAACCAACAGGTCTTCTCCTGCCTCGAACTCCAGCTGTTCTCTCCCTCCACTCTCTTGAAAGGATCGAAGTCCACAGCAGAGCCCTGAGGTCCACCGTCATTACTTCATACAAACTGGAAGGTTGTGTTCAAAAACAGAGGACAAAAGTCTGACCTGTCCAGAGGAGACCATGTCCATCAGATGATCCATCGCCGACACCCGGATGGAGGCCTGCGGGTGTTTCAGACTGAGGAGCAGGGACGTGTTTAAGTCGCCCAAAATCTACCAACAAAAACAGAAAATACACAGACGTCAGGTACTAAAATGACATTCGTTGACTCATTCAGTGAAACCTGTAACAGCTGAACTGACCTGGTGTTTCCCACTGCTCATGGACAGAGACAGGAAGTGATGAAACAGATGTTTCTGCTCTGGCTTGCTGATGTCGCTCACATGACCTGCCAGGACGTCATCCAGAGCTCCACAGTACCTGATGGAGCAAGAACTCAAGATATGATGCTCGACAGTGGACACTCACTCCACACGTGGCAGTATGTGGAGTATGTGGAGTATGTGGAGTATGTGGAGTATGGTATTTGGTGGGTGATAAAGAGAACGTAAAGCTAAAACTGTTGTCATCCAGCAGCAGACATACCTGGACTCCAGAAGTCGGACCAGAGGCAGCAGATGCTGGTCGAGGGCCAACATCTCCTCAGCAGACCGTTCTGTCAGACTCAGATACTCAACCAACAGCAACCTGCAGGAGACACGACAGATTCAATTCAATTTTATTTATATAGCGTCTATTACAACACAAGTTGTCTCTAGGCGCTTTCCAGAGACCAGAACATGACCCCCGAGCAATTATCACATAAACAACGGCAGGTAAAAACTCCCCTTTAAGAGGGAAGAAACCTGGACCAGGACCTGGCTCATGAGGGGGGACCCTCCTGCCGAAGGCCAGCCGGGTAGAACAAGAAATAAGAAAGAATAGAGACATAGAGACACCGTCAAAGGTACAAGACAGGATACATTAGTAACTGTCATCAGTAGTCCAATTAGACTTCTGTGTATATGGGTGATATATGGATAGACGGTGATACAAGGGGATGAGGACTGCAGGTCGGGATGTCAGCAAGTATCCAACAGACATCCACACAGACAGGTGAAGGGATGGTCAGAGGTGGAACTGCAGATGAAGGTCCAAACTCAGACTCTCTAAAGCCTGGGACTGAGCATCTCTCTAGAGCCCGAGTTGAGGTAGGTCCCTGCTTCCAAAGAGTTGATCTAGCTCAGACTGATCCTCACACTGTACAGAAAACCAGACTCAATGCAGGTTCAACACTAGAAGGTCAGCGGCTCCTGGCAACCTGGACTGAAGAATTTACTACACTGACTGCACCTGAAAAACAAGGATAAGAATCTGATGGTGAAGCTGAAGCTGGCCTGTTGAGGATGAAGCTTACCGAGCCACGGTTCGGTCCAGGTCTTTGGTCAGAGGAACAGATTTCAGGATGGATTCCAGCACAGTGAACTTCTCCGTCCCATCTGTGACAAGAAGAAACAGATAAAGTCTGGTCTGACTTGTGAAGCAGAAACTTGTCCTTGGTCCAAATGTTCTGGGTCTCACCTGGGCTGCTGGAGAACACACTCTGGACCAGGTGAGGCAGCAGGTACTGAAGCAAAGAACTGATGTCATGAACCACTCCCATGACCTGCAGCGTGGACACCAGCGTTGGCACAGAGCACAAGTGGCTGACAGCTCTGGAGACGAAAACCACTGGTGAGAGGGTGTCACACCAATACTGAGCAGACCCAGAACATCCCTACCATTCCTGACCTACCTAGGACCAGCAGCACCCTCCTTCTGGTTCTGCAGCAGCACAATGAGGCAGCCCAGACCCTCTTTGTCCAAGACTGGTTCTTTGACCAGAGACTTGCTGATATGCAGGGCGAGGCTGTCGACCAGAGTCGCCTCCATCACCACCTTCACTGCCATCTGGCACACAATCATGTAGGTGGCGGCTTTGTAGTCCGCCAGGGATGACTTGAGACCCTGCAGAGATAGGACAAAAGCTCAGGGTCCAACATCTGAGGCTCTTTCAACTCCAAAAACAGCCGAGTGTGAAGGAGGGCCATAAAGATTTGCACTGTTAAAAACTATTTTATTGTATCCCTCAACATGGGTGCTCCTACTGTAGGTCCACAGCCGCAGAAGAGGCCATGAGTAGCAGCTGAAGGCGTGGACCTCTGTTTCTCAACACTCAACCACAAACGCTGGTCAGCGACCAAATTAAACTTCAAACTAGAATCGCAAATCGTTCAGCTCACAAGTCGCATCCTCTGCAGGTCATTACCTTCTGGACATAAGGCAGAAGTTTGGCGATGATGGTGTCAGAAACCTTATCCACAGCATCAAGAGCAGGAACAACGGTGGAGGCATAGAAGGAGAAGATCACTCTGAGCTGAGAGAACGTTTGTGTGTGTCCTGAAAAAGCCTGAGAAGAAGAAGAACCAGGAGAACTAAAGAGCTGTGTGTGAACCAGAACCCTGACTGGGGTTCCTGTGAAGTGACAATGAACAAAGACTACTGACACTAAACGTGTTGGATGCCTTACTGTTATTCGTTTTTTTTCTTTTCTTCTTCTGAACTAAATAAATGCTTTTAAACAAAAAGACTTGAGCCTTAAAGGGTAATATCATGTGGTATTTGCAAAGACATTTATCCTGACCAGGTTCAGTAATGAACCTCAGACACCAACAGCGACCACGCCCCCTCCACCAGGTTACCTGGATGGATCGGGTCACCATGGTGCAGACAAAGTCCATGAAGCTCAGGTCCGTGTAGCAGTGGGTGATCAGAGCTCCTCTGGACAGCGGCACGCCGGGTTTCTGACAAGACACAAGAAGAACCGTTACGGTCCACTGGGACTAACCAGGGGGTCACGCCCCTGTGGTCCAGACTCACCTGCAGACTCTGCAGCCAGTTCCAGCGGTTGGTGGCGTCTTTGATCTTCAGGAGCTGCAGGACTCTGACAAAGATTTTGGTGTCGTGATACGGCAGCACGCAGGCCAGCAGGCTGTTGGCATTGTACAGGTGCACGTGGAAACTGCAGGACAAACCACCATCAGAACCGCCAAAACCACCAGAACCACCCTACTACTGGATCCAACTGTAGGTTAAGCTCCACTGACCTCAATGTTAAAATCTTTGACTCTACAGCAGAAATAAATAGCATCAGTTGGAGTCAAACATCTAGAAGTCTTCACTTTAGCTACTTATCACTTCTGGTCCCGGGGAACTTCCAGGCCTCCTTGTCCCGCCCCTCTGCCCATTACTGTATTCGCTAGAGTGGGTGGAGTCAACTCCTCCAACAAGGCGACTAGAGGAGCTGCCAGATCTTAACACCTGGTTTTCAGAAACTCCATGTTCAGCAGGTGTGTCTGGTTCTTTTTATACACGCTACAGTTCCTGGGCAGAAGCTAAAGCCCACCTCCGCTTAGGTTGCTCTGACCAACATATGTGATGTCACCTGCTGCACAGGTGTGTTGTGTCGGCCAAGCGTACCGGTGAACCAGCCACTCCAAGCACTTGAGGGCCGGTTTGAGGAGGAAGTATGGACAGAGCCGGGTGAGGAAGAGCGAGATACCAGCGTCCAGCTTCTCATTGACCTCTCTGGACTGGACGCTGCGCTCCAGCGTCACAGAGGCGGGGCTGAACAGCGTGTCCTGGAACTCCAGGAAAGCCGGTTCAATTCCCAGTAGCTCCTCCAGCCCAGTGCAGCCTGGAAGAGAGGACAACACTGCTACTCAGAAACCAGTAACGGGGATCAGGACCTGGATCCGGTCTGGTCAGGACTTACCAAGAGCGTAGAAGGTGCTTCTGTCCATGGTAGCAGCATCTTTGGGGTCAAATAGCAACGAGGCCACGTCTCTGCGGGTCAAAAGGTTCACATCGCTCTGAGGCAGCGCGAGCCTCTTCAGCTGATGAGCCAACGACGTCATGATGTCCTACGAGCTGACAGACAGAATAACGTTACACAGACGTCAGACCTTAGAGTGAACCTGAGGAAGCTGCAGGTTTTAGATGTTGCTCGGATGATGGCAACCCAGTCATCTAAGCAACATCCAAACCGTGCAGTACAGTGGTTCTCCAGGACCAGGGTTGAAGAACCCTGATCCAGAACACGTTCAAATCCACATTGACATTTATACACCATGAAATCACATTACAACCGTTGAAACGCATTGCATCCCATAAGAGGACGTCAAACACACCAGGATGGATTAGAACCCACTAGAAAAGTGTCAGGCGGTTAGAAGCTCGTACCTGTTTGTCGGAGCTCCTTCGAACACACGTGCGCACGTCGACGGCAGCGCAAACCTCTCACTGCTTCCGGTTCACGTTGCGCTTCATCTTTGATTAAGATCACTTCCTCTGCGTACTTCCGTTTTCGCCTTCATCCTGGTTTTTTTCGAAGTATATTACATAGAAATGTTTGTCCTTTTGGACTAAACGTTCTACCAGCAAATCTTATTTTTGTGTAAAATATATAAAGTAAGTTTTATTATTTATTCTAGCTATTGATGGACTAATGGCCAGCATGTGGTTTAGTGGTCAGCTCTGCTGTCTCACATGACAGTTCCTGGTTCTCCTGCCAGGAGTCTTTCTGTGTGGACTTTCATGTTCTCATGGTCACATGGCTTTTCTCCAGGTGCTCCAACAAAAACATGTGCGTCAGTTTAACTGGAGACGCTGAATTACGGATAATGGATGATTGTTTCATTAATAATGTTTGATTAGTGTAATGTTTGATTAGTCTTATCACATATTGTATTTGTAGCAGATTCTTGTTCATGTGTGAAATTTATTTTAACTAAATTTGAAATTGTTTTTTTCCTTAAAATCTAACAGATTTAAACATAACAACATCACACCAAATCACACAAGAGCTTCACTAAAGAGTTTCCAAAAGCCTTAAACATCTTCAAATTTTAAAATTAATATCTGTATTATCTTAAGTACAAATGTAATAAGTAGTAAGTATGTTAATTTTACTTACTTATAAAATGAAAAAGATGCTGGTAGTTTATCTTCTAGTTTTTAAATAAATAAAAACTGAGAAAAAGAAGCATTTTAAAGGTTACATGTTGGATAAAGTTAAGCATTTCTAACTGTTCCACAAAGTTATTGAGAACCAATAATTTTCCTGAGAAAAGTAATTGATTAATCAATAAACCAAGGCAAGGGAAGTTCATTTCTCTATTTCATGTACAAGATAATTCATAGTGCTTCACATAAAAAGATTTTAAAAATGCTGTAAAAGAGATTACATAAAAGGGTTTAAGCAGAAACTAAAGACAGACATAAGTTAAAAAGAATTAAACAAACGAGATGCAAGAAATAAAGGTTGTGGTGCATTGTAGGAGATGACTGAAATGCATCAGTTTATAAAACGTTTTTTTAACTTGATTTACAGAAAATAAGTTTCAGCAGCACTGATGCACTCTGGATCCAACCCGCGGTTCAGTGTACCCTCAGACGCAAGTTATTGGCGGGGCACTGAGCACACCGCCCCGCATCAGTCAGGCCACACGCGGGGTTTCTTCAACGTAACGGGCTGCTGATTGGTCCTGAGTCTGGGTGCAGAGCTTAGGCTTGGCTGTGACACCCTGAGGGTTCTGGTTGGTTCATGCTGGACCAGGAGATCAATGTTGGCCTGACACCATTCAGAGATAATAATATTTATAAACCCCTAATAACTCAAAGACAAAGTAGTTACAGTGTGAAGGTCCAAATTAACCATAAAAAAAAACAAGAACAGACTGACTCAGTACCACTGAGTGACTTCCATGAAACTAGATTTTGTCAGTTAACTTGCACATTTTTGCCTCAAACTGACTTAGATAAGCACCCGCCGTTTCCTAAAACAAACTTTAATAATAAGAATGTCGAGAGCAGAGTGGGAGTTTGTATGTTCTCCCCGTGCCTGCATGGGTTCCCTCCGGGTTCTCCGGCTTCCTCCCACAGTCCAAAAAGATGCATGTTAGGTTAATTGATCATTATGAATTGCCCGTAGATGTTGATGTCAGTGTGCACACTTGTCTGTCTTTGTATGTGGCCCTGCGATGGACTGGCGACCTGTCCAGGTGGACCCCCGCCTCTCGCCTGCTATGCGTCGGGATCGGCTCCGACAGACCTTGAGAAGGAGTAAGCGGGTGTGGATGATGGATGGATGGGAGAGCAGAGTGAACTATCTTGACGTTATCTTATAACCTTTGGTAGTTTCCGTTACCATGGTTAAGTTCCGCCACGCGGGGGCGGTAACGACGTAATTTATAAAAGCAGCAGCGACAGCCGTCCTTATCACTGGCATTTCGTAAATTTCGTAGTTGTCCCCCGATAATTTGGATACATTGTTGTCTGATAATACGTGTACGTTTTTGTGGCCTTTCGAGCGAACCCGTTAGTTTTGTTTTTGCCCTCGACGTCAGTCTGCAGCCAGAGTTGCATCGGGCTGCCGTTGGTCTGACCGGAGCTCCGCTGCCGGTAAGCAAATACTTTCCTTTTGACCGTTTTTTCAGTTTTAATCGGCATTTTTCTTGAGCTTCACACATATAACTCTAGCTTTAGCACACCTAATGTTTGTTTTTCGCGGGGTCCTGCCCTTTAAAGAATTTAATTGGCTCCCTTTGACGTCATCTGCCTAAGCTCTCCTACGATTGGCTGGAGGCTTCCGACTGTAATTGAATGGCTGCAGACACGTGGGTTGTTAAAGATCATTTTTGTTGGATTGACTCCCGGGTTTCTCCGAATTCTGTGACCCAGCAGCTTCCCTGCTGAAGCTACGTCGATGCATTAACTCACTGGGAGTTAGGGGATGCTCGGTCACTCTTTATAGTTTTCTTTTTTTTTCTGTTAATAAGGATAGCGGCATAAAAAAGGTAATTTTGCAGCTCATCGTTCACATCAACCACATCTTTATTGAGTTACAATTTTTAATTTTGATTTAGTAGACTAATTACTGCTGCCAAGTTTTTTTTTAACAAAATAAAACCAAAATTTGTCTTTAAGGTCGTTCTTTGTAGTCATAACCACAGACAAAAAAAAACACCGGACAAAACGATAGGTCACGTGACCCATTGGTTTCTGAGGTGCGGATTTGAAGCCCGATTTACTTCATAAGGGGCGTGGTCAGGTGGGACACGCCCACTTGGGGCTACCAGCTCAGCGGTCATCACAGTAGCACGACGGAGCGATAACGGTCAAAACCCATGTTAGAAACGCTTGATATAAACTCTTGGCGTGGTATAAAAATATTCGTACCCCTTAGTGTTGTCGTGGATGTGAAGTCGAACAATTGAGGCCAAAATGTTTTATTTAAACCGAACTGTAAATATGATTATTTCTGCTGTAAAGTTGGACATTTTAACATCAGGTCAGTGGAGACCGACTCGCTGTTGGATCTAAACTCTAGTGGTCAGCTAATAAACTGCAACCAATCTTAGTTCCCAATGAGATCCAGGCCAGTCAAACTACAATCTTACATTAGTGAACTCCTCTTTGAGAGTCAATATGGAGCGCTACAGGTAACGGCGCCCCCTCGGTTGCAGAAAACGATGAGTGTCAGAACAGGGCGTAACACTGGGTTCTTACTGGACACTCTCTAAACTTCTGTACAAATTTGATCTTTCTAATCTTGCTCAGACGTCCAGATTGGTTATAGCTACAGTCTGATGTTGAGGGATGAAGGTGACATCATCAGCAGTGAACCGTTAAAATTAACTGCTCTGCAGTCACTTATATGTGAGCTAAAAATGTTTCAGAAATCTGTGAAACAGACAGAGAACCTGGTCATGTTTCAGAACAAGAAACCAATGGATGTCAGTTTTGTAAAGAGTTATGGTATAGTCACATAATCCAGCCTGAGATAAATGTTTCCTTATGGTCCCTTCAGACCTCAGGTGAGACAGCAGCACGACTGACCACGTGACCTGGTTGCCCCAGACCTCAGGTGTACACTGATGATGCTGTCGTCTCAATGTGAATATCAGCATGCGTCTCTGTAATTTGCATGGATGAAGGAGCGCCACCTTCAGCTGAATCTGTCCAACCAGTCGTTCCTCCTCAGATAAGCGTGCAGTTGCTCCACCACACTCAACATTTGCTCAGTTCTGGAGAGAAGTTTGACATATCTGAGCTTTAGTTCAGAGAAAAAACATGCAGGACTGTTTTTTTTCTTGCACGTTTACAGTTTTCTCTGTATCTCTCTCACGCACACATACACACGCACGCACACACAGGTTCCTCTCCATTCAATTTTTTATCTGCATTTATTTAAATAGAGTTATCTGTTTCAGCTTTGATCTCCTACGTTACTGTGGTTTGATTGGGCGAATTCAAGCTTCTGCTAAAAAATGAACCTGTGAGTGCAGCGTCCTCGTCAGGACACCTGGATGTGTGTGTGTGTGTGTATCGGAGTGGGCGGAGTGCACGCTGCTCACTGACCTGCGACATGAACAGGAAGCATGATCAGGTTAAAGTTGAAGCTGACCTGCTGTGTGTGTTTGCGCGAGTGTGTGAGAGAGAGAGAGAGAGAGCGAGAGAGAGAGAGGCGGGGGAGAGAGAGCCACTCTGCCATTCTCATGAGTGATGAAGATGAGGATCTGCAGAGCTGGGGCTGGAGTGACCTGTGCGTACCTGGTTTCTTCTTCTGTGGTGCGGTATGTAGGTCAGGATGATCACTCGGAGGATTAGTGGCTGTGATCACACATGACACTGGAGCTGCTGGGAGAACTGGTTCAAACCGGTTATGAAGGCGAACGCTGGCTCCAGTTTCACCAGGAATCGGGTTGGAAAGCTCCGGCTACGTCGGAAACAAACGGTTTAACTCCTGGAGAAACAAGTTTTATTTTTACTCTAGAAACATGGGATTTTTAACAAAAAGGGCATTTAACTTAGAAAGTCGGGGGGCTGTCAGACAGGAAATGGGTCTGTTCAGTCTCAAACTCATACATAACATTGATATTTATTTATAGCGCACTTCTAAATTAAGCTGACAGAAGTGGGCGTCGTAGAGGGAGGGGCTGTGTTGGTTGGGTTGTTCAGCGCCTGAAAATTGAAAATTAAAATTTTTAAAATGAAATTTTTATCTTGATACTTTTTTAATATATAAAGTATTACACATTTTACGTGTTTTTTTTGTTTTTTATAATTTGATCACTACATTTAAATATTAGAAAATATTTAGCGTTTCTAGTTACGTCTTTACTCCATTTTTCAAGAAAAACAACGTTAATTATGGCTAAAATTTTAATAAAATGTAAACTATATTGAAGATATATTGCTAAATATATAATTTTTATGCATTTGCATTTTAAATATTTATATATTACTTTTTTATTAATAGCCAATTCTGAATTATTTTTAACAAAAATAAATAGCAGTCATGGATTTGAATCATAAATGTTGTGCGTCAGGCTGGGATGGGAAGGCGGCAGCACCTCCTCCAGTCAGCTCAGCGGTACTGCAGTTTCTTCACAAAGGTCGGAACCTCACCATCTGCATCAGGTGTAGATGTTTTTGTTGTCGTGGTAACCAGTTTGTCACGTGCCAAACCAAGAGCGGCCTGTGTGATTCATGACATTCTTGCATCCAAGTTGAGACTGAGACCACAAAACATTCCTCCTGTTCGTCTCTGAGCAGTCCAGAAGGTTCTGAACTCCGCAGCTGTCAGCCAGTCGTAGGTGAAGTGTTGCTTTCTTTGTAATTGTGACGAGGTGAAAGTGTATTTGACATGCAGAGAGCAGGTCTGCTCCTCTTTGTCCTCCTAAAATGATTCCTCCTCTCTGCTCCTCCTCAGCTCCACCTACTCTGACGGGGAGCAGCAGATCACCTCCTTCCTGACGGGAGTCATGTTCAGACGCAGCCTGAGGCTTGACGAAGGCTTGCTGGACCGCAGTCTTCCTCAGTGCAGCTCCTCCTTCAGCGTGGGGGGAGGAGGGGGAGCCTGGAGGAGCAGAAGGTGGGTGGACTCCTGTTTTGACTCTGGACCTCCTTTGAGACTGCTTATCTCCTGGCTCTTCTCCTGCAGGCCCCTGAAGTCCCGTCATTCCCAGCAACACTCCTCCTCCTGCTCCGAGTCTTTGCTCCTCCTCCAGACTCCTCAGAAACAGTCACTCCACAACAGCAGCCTCCAAAGCGACGCCTCTCTTATCTCCTCGCTGCTGGACAACTCCTCTATCCAGGAGAGCACGCTGGTCGAAACCTTCTGGGGTATTGCTCCTCATCGTGTCTCCATGATGAATCCAGTCCTAGTCTGGTTTTAACACTTATTTCTCCTCAGGTTTGGACGATAATTTTCATCACAAAGGTGAGTTTGTGGTCCAAGTCACATGACCATGGATGTGCAGAAATGTTCATCTCAGTTGTAGTTCCCTCCTGAAAAGGAACTGCTTCCGTTTCATGTTCTAAACCTGAAGAACTTTGAGGGAAACTAAAAGAATTAAAACTGGCCAGTTTTGGACCCACTTTCTGTGACCAGGATTTTATTTCTGATAAAGCAGGGGGTGAGGGACAAGGGCGAGAGTTTTGTTTACTAGACCTACCAAGCAGTGAAAATGGATGCTGAATTTGAAAAATATGGCCAAGAGGGGAGATGAAGAGACGAGGCCCCAGGACAGAACCCCGGGGAACACCTTAAGTAACTGGACAGGGGTGGGATCTAAGACCAGTCAATGGGCAGGGGGTTGTGATTAATGCCAACAGAAGATAACCTGATTGGGTGGGGGGTGGGGGGGTGGAATCAGAGACCACTCTGATCATGGAGGATGAGAATGGTGAGTCAACGGGAATCGGCTGCTAAGAGGGCGATTTGTGAGGAGCTGTTTCTGTACTTTTGTTTTTTTATAATTTTAATTTTCTGTTGTAACGAAATATAAAAATGTGTTAAATCACAAATGGAAGAAATCTTTCAGGAGTCAAATACTTTATCATAGTGCTGTTTTCTCTGTAGAATCAGGGTTTTTCTCTGTTGGGTCTTCATTCACAGCTCAGATGTCGGTTTAGATGACCACAAGTTTACTCCCACATCAGGTGAAACAGTTTTAAACCAATCATTCATGTTTAATTGAGGATGTCGGCGGCGTTTCAGTCAGTGGTGTCAGATGGCTGGCTGTCATCAGAGAACGGTTCTGGGTTGGTCCGTGTAGCAGCCACGTTGTGAACAGCCCCTATCTCATTGGCTGTTGGGCCTGACAGCAGCTGGAACAGCTGGCCCCTTGGACGAGCCACTTTCCAGGCTGGCGGCGTTCAGCACAGGACCCAGCTGTAATGCAAGCCACAGCCAGCCTAGTTGGCTTGTGGAGGGAATCCCTGGTCCTCATTTTTGATGTTTCAGGAGTGACACCCAGGTTGAATGGAGACCCAACAGTTTGAGACTCTTGCAGTCTGATCAGACCAGATGATGTGACAGCTGACTGTCTGTTGCAGAGGGCAGCGTTGTCGCAGAGGAAACCAGTGTCCTAGGTAGCAGCTCCCTGATTGGTTCAGGTGACGGCCCACTTCAGACGCTCCGCCGGGTTTACTGCAGCACCGCAGGAAGCGCCGCCTCCTTGACAAGAGACCCTGAACCCTCCATCTACTGCAGAGACCACAGTTGCAAGAGCAGGACAGGTGAGGAGGCAGGGCTGCATTCAGGTTCCTCCTGGCTCTGGTGAGCACCACAAATGGAAATCCTGGTGCTCTAACCTCTGAGTGGAACATGAACAGTAACTTTTATTGAAGAACATTCTTTAGAGGGTTTATTTGTTAAAAGTAAATAAAAATACTTTTAAACAATTTTTTTTTACCATTTACTTATGTCCAAACACCAGTCAACGACCCAATACCAGTTGTTCAATAGTTTATTATTCCTCTATATGAAAAGATATAACGGTCATAAAAAGACAAACTACACATTTTCCCAGCTTAAAATCTGTACCAATAAAATAAAATGGGTGTCTGCTCACTAATCAGCATTTTGCATCAAGCATACATCAATTTAAAAACAAAAACAAAAATGTACGGCTGCAGACAGACAAGGAGGTAAAAACTCTGGTGTCGAAAAACCAAGTTAGAAATTTAACATTTAACACAACAGAAATGTTTTTTTCTTTTTTTTTTGTCTGTACATTTGTTTCAGTACTTTTTAAAACCGTCTAACCTACATCTGGAAACATGAAATCATTAAATTACTGCTGTCTCGGCACAGATGAATGCCAGCTCAATTTCTGGTAAACGACGGTGGACTTGATCTGCATGTGGACTTAGAGCAGCAGATGTTTCTCCACTGAGGTGGATTCATGTCCTGCGTGTTTGTGACTGAAACCAGTTTCCAGCACCTTAATTTGCATAAACCTGTGGATGTAAATGACCTGGTCTCCTGCTGGAAGCTGCTGCAGATGTGGCTGAGCATCATGAAAGTGTGCAGCTGCGTACCTGGTTTGTGGGTGGAATCGGCCGGCTGCAGATAGACAGACGAGGAGGTAAAGGCTCTAAAGTCTGGTGTCGAACTACACCAGGTCCTGGTCTCCTTGCTCTAACACCAACAGAGGGGCTGCACCCTTCACCCGAGTCGTTTCCTTGGTAAAATGCAAATCCTGCAGCCGGTCCTGGGCTTTGAGGATGAGGCGTGGACATCTCTCAGCTCCTGACTCTGTACTTCTGTGTCGCAGCTCCGTGCAGCCACACCAGAGTCATGAGCCGGGACAACCAGAGGACAACCCCGAATGAGCCTCATCCAGAGGGATCTTTGTGTGAGTGTTCAGACCATGATGGTCATTTTGGAGCACCTCCAGTGTTCACATGGACTTGATGAGATTCTCAGGATATGGGCAGAAGTCATTTGATCAGAGGACAGGAATGATCGGGGGTGGGGGGGTGGGGGTCCTAACTGAACATGAAGATCCACCTTCTGAAGGTTGGTTTTGGCACTGACTGATTGTCTGCAGAGCCGCTTCATAGGTCACTGAAGATGTCTGTAACGCAGTAGTTGAAAGCTTCAGTTGTAACAGGATCATTGTGTAGGTCGGTACAGAAGGAAAACCACGTTCTAGGTCCAGTCCAGGAGGAAGACTTTACAAACACTTGTTTGTGCAGCTGCTCCCAGAAAATCTACTGAACCTTGATAATGTGATTTCAGTGAAAGCTCATTTCTGCTTTTGTCTCAATTAAATGGTTCTGATACCAACAGGTGATGACTGTAAGGAGAAGCGACGCTCTGTGACAGGTTCTTCCTCCTCATCCTCCCCTGTGGCTGCCTGTTTGATGGGTCTTATGTTCAGCGCTGCTGTTTTCACAGGTTCATGAAAACGTTTGAAGAGTAACTCCACACTCACTGGGTTTGTCTTGTTGGTCGCGGCATCACATTTATATTTTCTGTTATTTCCCACCCTGCATCTTTGTGGCCTTATGAGCTGATAGTGGGCTAGAAGGGTCCCAGGCGGGTCGGTTCCATGCTGCTCCCACCTGCGTTTGTTCACGTAGACAGAGTGCGATCCATTGGCTCCTTTCTAATGTGACCCACATGCTACTGAAACTATACGCATACAGGAACTCGATAAACTGCCAGTCTGGAGCCGGACCCTAATGGTCGGTGAACTTGAAGTGGTAAAAAGTTCTCTTTACGAAAGTCTTTCCAAACATAAGCAGGACACTTCAAACGCTCACTTACTGTGACGGTTGAAGGACTCTGATGCTGCTTAACGCCGGAGCCGACCGTGCACGGGGAGGCCCGGGTGACGCCGGAGCCGACCGTGCACGGGGAGGCCCGGGTGACGCCGGAGCCGACCCTGCACGGGGAGGCGCGACGACTGACAGATGTCCCACCTGTTAGCAGCTCCTACTGAAAGACACCTGTTGCTATAGGAACCATTATGGTGAGGACTTGGCTTGGAGCCACTTCTTCCAGTCCCCTTCTGTAACTAGGACCAGTTCAGATCCAGAAGCATCCTCTTGGTAACCTAAACCAGGTGATGATCCAATCATCACCCTGGACCAGCAGGTCTTCAGGGACCACGCTGATGTACTGGTCCCTGAAGACACGCCTCCTCCAAACTCTTCCATGTCTTGTAGTTGGAGCACAGCAGTCATTTCTAGAACACGCTTGTAACCTCGTTTAATCCTGAACTGATCTCACTGGTTCTTTATTAATCGCTTTTTTTTAAACACATTTCTTCATCTAATTTCATGTAATGGGCGTCTGTGTTCCTCACAACTGATCATTGATGCGTGTTCACATCTTCACGTGACACAAACACAAAACTCATCAGTTTAAGATTTATTTTTTAATCATTTTAATTATATATAATTTATGTACAGAATTAGGTTCCATGTAGTTTTGCTTGGTTGTTCAGGTGTAAATCATAAGAGCTCAAACATGTGAGGAAATATTGCTTTAAAATCTCTTCTGACCTCAGGAGAACTACAGGAACATTTTAGTGATAAAAGTTGTTTCACTGCTGTGTAGTCAGAACTGTCAGTGGCGGTTTGTAAGGCGGTACACACAAATCCATGCAGAGTTGGTTTTAATTCATCCTGACGTGTCTGTGGAGCATGACCTGCACAAGGGTTTTTTTTTTTTTTTTTTTTTTTTTTTTTTTTTTTTTTTTAATACAGAAGGAACATGGTCCCCTCCAGAACCAGCATTGAGTGTGAAGTTTCTCTTCAGCAGCCCAACCTCCAACCATGTCTGAGTCTGGCTAAAGCTGTAGGTGTCTCCTCTGACAAGTTCTTGCTTTGCTCTGCAGCCTGGACACTACTGCATCTGTCACAGAGAGCAGCTGCAGCTCTGGGGCGTCTCACCAGGACCATGGTCTCGACTTCTCTGAGAACCGGAGGTTCTGCAGGTTCACCTCGCTGTGTGTTTCATTCAGTGTTGGAGCTCAGGGCGCTTCTTCTGGAGGCTGTTGTGGAGGACTCTGGCCTGCAGAGACTGAAACATTTGCCCTCATTATTCTGGTTGTTTTGTGTATAAATAAGATTCACAGAGAGACAGTTCACTTGTATCAGTGTTTTTATTTGCAAAAGTCAAACAGACTTCAACAAAACTGGATTTTTGACCATCGAAACTAAAGTTTCCTTCAGTATTTCACAATGTGCACCAAACATCTTTACTTTGGTCTCTTCTGTCTGTAGGACATTGTTCCAGAAGTCTTCTGCGTTGTTGAGATGCAGTTTTGTGAACCTCAGTCTTGCATGTGAGGGAAGTCCTCTCCTGAGAAGACGTTTGTGTAGACTCTCAAAGACATGAAACGACATGTTTAAACTCTAGTTGGTTTGATGTTTTTAAATCTTCCCAGACTGACGTGCATCTTCTCATAGATCACTGCTGATGTCAGACTGGACGTAGAAGCTCCAAACTCCCGTCAGTCTATTTGATAAAGTCTCAACGATAGAACATGAAGAAAAGTTGTCTTGTTTCGAGCCTTTGAGAGATACTTCTCTAAAACTGTTATGTTTTTTTTTTTTGTTTTTTTTTAATTTTTCTTCACCAGAACTAGGATTAAGAGGGTTCTAGCTTGATCATAGCTGCATGTCTCAAAGGTCTTAGATGGAAAGAAACTGTAATCCTCACTGGCAGCTGTAACTTTCTCTGTGCATCTCGTTGTCGTGCCGAGGCTTTAACGTCGTCGTCTTCCAGCGCCACGCATCCAATAACAAACTGCTTCTTCAGTCATGTGGTCTACCAGCTGCTGACCTCTTTCTGCATCTTCAGGTCGTACGGCGGGTGATGCTTTCAGGTGGGTCTGGAGACGATTGTGTCATGTGACCACCAGCGCCCACTTGACTGGGTAAGTGCAGTAACTTCAGTCACATTCTCTGAAGATGAGAGCATGCTGAAAACATGTCGTATGGAAACGAAGCGCTGATGAAGCTGATAGAACCTGGCAGCCTCCTGGTCAGGGATAAACACGAGCTTTAGTTCACAGGAAGTGATAAGATGTGTTTTCTGTCTGCAGGGTTCCTCTCAGACTCGTCCTGGTTTTGCTTCCTCTGCTGCTTGCCTTCAGTAAGTTTTACTACTTCACCTGGAGCTTAATTTTAAACATTAGACTTGAGTGTAATTATGTTACGTTTGTGGTGTTCTTGCCTAATTTCTAGACGTTTCCTGAGGTCTTGATGGAATGTTTGACATAATTTTAGTAAAAATCCTTCTCAGATGCACACCAATCAGAAAAGACCCCTCCCCTCTGTGCAGTAGGGTGTACCTTGGACATCTGTGATGTTGTGGGTGGAGCTAAAGTTTGAGGCGGTATGACTGTGTCGTCTGGGTTTGCTGCTGATCTGACAGCTCAGACAGATTTTCAGACCAGACTTGGAGACAGGGTTCATTTATGTTGGAGACTTTTACTTATACCAGACAATGACATGCTGTTAGGTTCTTTTTAGTTTTTTTATATTTTTTTATGTGCTTTATAAATTGATAATAAAAGTCAGTCCATCAAAAAGTTGCATCAAACTGCTACGTTAAACCAAAGAACATAAAGTTCTGACTTCATAAGCAGAGTTTAAAAACTAGCTCATGAGGAGACCCTGAAGACATGAAATGTCTCTTGTATTTGGAGGCAAGTCAGTCCCATCGTTGTCCTGAGAGTTCGCCACACATCCTCAGACATGAAGAACTAAAGCAGGATGAAACACGGCTGTGGTGTTGGGAAGATTCAGCTAAATTCAACTGTCAGTTGAATGTTAGTTGTTGATAGGTCCATGGATACACATGTGTTGGTTGGTATGTAGTCATGTCAGTCGGCGGGTGCGGGTGCGGCGGGGCCGGCGGGTGCGTACAGATAAACATGAACTGCTGTCAGCTTTGTAGAAGGAAACCATCTTTGCTCTGACCTCCTGTTGGTGGTCGTGGGTTTCACATGTTCAGCTGCTCCAACTTCTGTTTTCTTTGCAGCTCAGGAGAAAATCAGAAATGTTCTGGTGAACTTCATCATCATCGATAAACCAAACTTCTCCTCCAGCAGGTCTGTGTTGGTTCAGTCCAGACAGTTTCCTATCGGTGCTTCCAGGCCTCAACGTCTCTGTGTGGAGGACAGCCGTCTCGGACGTCCCTGGTTTGTCTGCTGTCGACTTTCTCTCTTCTCATAACCAATCAGGAGAGAGTGCTATGGAGGACAAGTTGAGTGAGGAGCAGCCCAGCGAGGAGGTGCTCAAATACAAACCTCCACCTGCAGAAACTTCTCCTCAGGTACTGTTCAAACCAGCTGGCTGCGTATCCCTCCAGACCTTCCCCACACCAGTCTAAGCTGGTCTGGATGGGTCTGCATAGATTTCCAGGGTGTACCATTGGAAGTCTAACGTTGAAAATTGCCGATCGTAAAATCTGCGATCAATCTGAGCCAGTGTTGGGGCTACGGTTAGCGGTGTCTGACGGGGTACGCTGCTGTGTGTGGTGTACAGCATACGTTACCATGGCAACATGTCCTCAGATTAAAAGCCAGAGGTTGGTCACCATGAATGTGAATAAAAGTGAACAGGAGCAGCTGACGTTTCAGACTGAAATTTGGTGTTCCATGTACAAGACACAAAAGTGGTGGTGCTGCACTGCCCCCGCGGTTCCTGTCCTGTATCAGGTAGAAATGCAGATTGATGTGAAGGTGGAAAGTCCAGGGGCCTCATGTACAAAAAGTGCGGTGCACAAAAAACGTGTGTACACAATTTTTCGCGCACACAGTGAGATGTTCAAAAAACATCTTTGCGTTGATTTATGCGTACCGCCATGCAAATTCTATCAGTTGACAGTATCCAACAATAAAGTAGTGAAACTCTCTTTTATTCACCAAAATATGACCTGCTGAAGTCCAGAGGGACTTGAACAAAAATACCATGTGCTTTACACCTGAACAACAGAGAACCACGTCTGATGTTCCCACAGAAATGTCTTAAAGTGGTTCAAACCTGATCAGTTTTCTGTTTGACTCGTGAAGATGTGAACACACATCATTGATGGTTGTGAGGAACACAGATGTCCGTCACATGAGATGAGATGAGGAAAACGGTGTTGATGATCAGATTAAGAACAAGTCACATGAGATCAGTTATGAAATTACAAGGTTAGATATGTTGCCTATATATGACTGTGTAAAGTTGCGTATTATTGGTCAACTGTGGATGTTTTGGCACAACTAGAAGACGTTAAAAAGTTTGGAGGGACAAGTCTTCAGGGACCACACTAGTCTGCTGGTCTGTTATTTCCATTGGAAATTCACGACAGACAGAATCACACTGGTGAGACTTTTGTGTGAGCAAGGCATTGCAAGGGACTAACTTGTTGGGCTATTTAAGGTGGAGAACTTGGGATTGTGGACTGTGGAATTTGTCTGGCCTTTTCTGTCTTTGTTTTTTGTCTTTCTTTCTAGATGGCTCTGGAGTGGTGACTATACAGTATATTACCAAAAGTATTGCCTCACCCATCCAAATAATGGAATCAGGTGTTCCAGTCACTTCCATGGCCAATGGGTGTATAAAATCCAGCACCTCAGCATGCAGACTATTTTTACAACTATTTGTGAAAGAATGAGTCGCCCTCAGGAGCTCAGTGAAGTCCAGCCTGGAGCTGTGATAAGATGTCACCTGTGCAACAAATCCAGTCCTGAAATTTCCTAGCGGCTGCATTATAAGAACATGGAAGTGTTTGGGAACGACAGCAACTCAACATCTGCTGTTCCTGCTCTGTCAGTTTACGTGGCAGATAGTACAAAGAGGTCTTTCTGCAGAGTCAATCCTACAGACCTCCAAACTTCATGTGGTCTTCACATTAACTCAAGAACAGTGTTCAGAGAGCTTCATGATGGGTTTCCATGGTTGAGCAGCTGCATCCAAGTCAAAAATCACAAAGTACAATGTAAAGCGTTGGATGCAGTGGTGTAAAGCGTTGGATGCAGTGGTGTAAAGCGTTGGATGCAGTGGTGTAAAGCGTTGGATGCAGTGGTGTAAAGCGTTGGACGCAGTGGTGTAAAGCGTTGGACGCAGTGGTGTAAAGCGTTGGACGCAGTGGTGTAAAGCGTTGGACGCAGTGGTGTAAAGCGTTGGACGCAGTGGTGTAAAGCGTTGGACGCAGTGGTGTAAAGCGTTGGACGCAGTGGTGTAAAGCGTTGGACGCAGTGGTGTAAAGCGTTGGACGCAGTGGTGTAAAGCGTTGGACGCAGTGGTGTAAAGCGTTGGATGCAGTGGTGTAAAGCATGCCGACACTGGACTCTGGAGCAGTGGAGACACCATCTCTGGAGTGATGAATCTGATGGACCAGTCTGGGTTTGGCAGTCGCCAGGAGATCGGTGCTTGAACGGAACCTTAGTTCCAGTGAAGGAACTCTGAATGCTTCAGCATACCAAGAACTTTTGGACAATTCCATGAGCAAACACTTGAATGTAGGAACAGATTTAGAAGTTCTTATTTGTAACAGCAATCTGATCCAAAGAATCAGCAAATTCAGGATATCTCCCTCAAGGACCATCCTGCTGGAAGGAGGAGCTGGAAGGAGGAACATGAATAAGATCAAGCAGATATGGTGGCGCTAATCAATAAAAACTTAAAATCTACTCTGAAACGGACAGGAAGCCAGGACCGGAGTGATGTGTTCTGGTCCCAGTTAAGAGTCGGACAGCAGCAGTTTACAGCAGCTCACAAAGAGGACTGAGCTAACCCAACATATAAAGAAAGTACCGGAATCCAGTCTTTATAGTTTGGAAGACTCAAAAGCTTTTCTATCTCTTACAAGACGAGTATGACTTCACTGTGGCCAGCTGACTTTACTGAAGCTGCCTTTAGTTGTTGTTTTATTTATTTATTATTTTTACAACAGATCCATCCATCCATCTTTGTACTTTGTATATTTGATTTTCCTTCTCTCAGGATGTCCCGATGACGGCGATGGACGACTCTGAGCGTCTCCTCCATGTGGAGCAGAATCTGGCATCATTGTGGAAGCAGGTGGAAGCTGGAGGACGGTGGGCGGAGCAGAGACACGGGGAGGTGCTCCAGCTCTACACTGACCTCCTCCAACAGCAGCAGCTGGAGTCTTCTGGCGGCGTGGGGGCGTGGTTTCGGGACCTGCTGGACCAACGGCTGTCTGAGCTGCGTGGACGGCTGGACGAGGAGAGACGGTGGAGGGAGCAGGTGAGAAAGGAGACAAGGGTTGTCGCTTTTTTTTTTTTTCAAAAAATCTAATGCTTTTTGTGTAAAGACATCTCCAGCTGTCTCAGGTCTGAAGGGTTTCTTCTTCAGACTGCATGTTCCCACAGATGTTGAACATGATGTAGATCAGGACTCATAGTCCAGCATTTGGTTCTGACTGTTTCTTGGCTGGTTTTAGTTGTGTGTTTTGGGTCATTATCCTGTTGGAGGACCATGACCTGCAACTGAGACCAAGCGTTCTTACTCATATTTGTCTTCAGAAGGTCTTGATGGTCTTTCATTGGACCTGCACAGATTCAAGACCCCCTAAACCAGACCTAGTAGAGCAGCTCCAGAACAGAGGCAAGCCTCCTCCGTGTTCCACAGCAGAAGGTCTTCTGTTGTTTGAAACCTGGCTGGAAGGTGTCAAAACTGTTTAGTGTTAGGAGGTTATGCAGCTGTTGAAAAATGGCCTTTTCTATGACTTTACCAAGAAAAGTGAGGTTTGACACCGGCCTGCAGCTGTTCATAGACGTTTTTGTGTCTGTGAACACAGACCTGATGTAACTTGTCATAAAGCTCTAGTTTTGTCTCATCTTTCCAAAAGACATTATGATGTTCTTCCAACATTGGACTCCTCCTTGCTTGTCTCTTTGGTGAAGTTGAAGATGATCACTGCTAACAAGAAATCTCCTTGGAGAAATGCTGCACGGGTCAGAGCTAAAAAAAGTCTGAACGCAGGTGGAAAACTAAACTACAGATTCATTATGACATTCATCAAGAGACTGAGCAGATGTAATACAGAGCTGAGGGATGCGATCATATGTTTCCGGTATCATTGACAAAAACAACAATAATGCACTTAGACCGTCAACTGTAGTGAACGAACAAAAACCCCCTGGAGTCGCTGGACATGAACTTCTATCCAACTGTAACTGCAGCCACTTTGGTTTTCTGACTTCGTCAGTGAAGAGAGTCAGTCGGTCAAGGTTTCTATGCTAGAAATGGGATATGAGCCTCCTCAGTGTCCGCTGAGAGAAACCAGGACACAATTTTATCCAATCACTCGTAGGAATCTGGATGACATCATATGTCACCTGAGCTCCACCACTTGCTGCCGACTAATGAACAGCTGTAAGTCCGTATCAAACCTCCCCTTTCTCAGTAAAATTATAGTTGTATAGCTGTTTTTGAACGGCCACGCCCACTTTCTGGACCCAGAGTCAGAACCAAACAGGTGAGGCAGCGTTCAGCTTTTATGCTCCTCACCTTATGGTGCATTGTGGGAGATTACTGAAATGCCGATTTTAAAAGCATTTACAATTTTTCAAAATCATTTTTCTATGCGAAGCCCTTTGAATTGTCTTGGTCAGGTGTTACCCACCTTGACTTGCATATTTTCTGGTGGTGCCAACTGAATTGTACAGGCTAGTTTTAAAATGATTCTGTAGAATGAGTCTAAACTGGTCAGTGTTTTCATTAAATCATTTTGTCCGTTTTTAAGTTGTTTGAGTGATAATTGTGGGTTTTTCCTTTTTAATATAAGTGCATAATTTGTGTGTACCCCCTCCAAATTGAGAAGTGGACTCTAGCCTGTAACTTCAGACTGCAGAACATGGAACTCTAGATCTTCTTGTGCAGATGAGAAGACTGGATTTGCTGCATCAGAGGAGACAAACATCTCGTCTGGATCAGCTGGAGTTGCAGCTGCAGATGCTGGCAGCCAGGACTCAAGTATGACATATTCACAAGGTCATGTTTAGAAAAGTTCTATTGGAGTCGAATGGACTGTTTGAGGTCTCTGATGCTGTCTGTGTTGTCCAGGACCTGCAGTTGACACCAAAAGCTTCTTCTCCAGGAACACTTCCTGCTGCCGTCAGGTAACCTTCAACCTTGCAGCGCAATGTTCAGGCCAAAATGAGCCTGTTTAGTGTTTAAATGCATCATCTTTGGTTTTCAACTGTTCCTAATGGGCATTTCCGTTACCAGGGCAGATGACGGAGATGATGGTTCAAGGAGTGTTTCTGTTTTTAAAGCATCAGTTTAATTTTAATTTGCAGGAATATTTGATTACTTTTAGGAGCTGTTGTCACTAGTATGAACAAAAGCCACCAAAGTAACTCTGGACTTGCGTCCAGGTGGTTTCGCTGACAGCCGCGTTGTTGTTGCAGTAAGATGTCACATCAACCATGAAGCTACAGCAGACACCCTGTGGAGAACAAGGGAAAGCCGAAGTGGCAGAAGAAAAAATCTTATGAGAAGCTCTACACCTCCAGGAGGACCTATGGAGCTAAAGATGTTAGTGTTGCTTAACTCAAGATCATGTTGAATGTGGTAGCAAACCTCTGGAGAGACCTGAGCGCAGCTCTGACAGCAGCTGAGTGGCCACTGCTCCAGTCCAGGCCAGCTCCAAGTCCACAAGATAACATTAATTGATAATTTAGTGTCAGATCTATTAAGACAGAGTGTTGTGAAATATAAAATCAAGAAAAATGATGTCTTGTCTCTAATTAATTTGAGTCCAAATGCAGTTAAATCACTACTCTGTCATCAAGTCACAAGTCTTTGGAGCTTTCGAGCAGAACCAGACACTAGTGGTCAGTAGAGGACCACAGGTCTGGGTCTGGACATGACAACGGCGCAGATGCAGATGAAGCTGACCTAAAGTAACTGATGTAGTCACAGGAAACAAGACGCAACATGGAGGAATCTCATTGATACTGAGCAGACCAAATCACGTCGTGGTCCATGTCGGCCAGACGAGCTGCTTCAGGGTCCCCCGCCACGGTGGACGTGTCATCAGCTCGATCAAGACGCCTCGTTAGGATGAGGTTCATGTCTGTTGGAGCATTTTAATTGCATTTTACTAGATGATTGTACTCATGCCAGTTTAACTCCTGCAGGGTTGGTGGTGACCAGCCATCCCATGATGCCTTGCTGTCGGAGGTTTCTCGGTTGGAGGCGGCTGTAGGGAATGTCAGGCGGGACGTGGAGGGTCTGTCCAGGTGTTGGGACAGCTGCCAGCAACTAAACATGATGCAGCAGATGGTGAGAGATAAGCCGCGTCCTTGGATTCAACTTCACAATAAAAGTCTCAAAGTGAAGCTGCAGCAGGAACAGTTTGTAACTTGACACCTCATCTGCAGATTTCAGAGCAGGTTTCCGCTCGGGTTCGAGAGGAGGTCCAGGCTCTGGTCTATGGGAACCAGCTGTTGCTGGGGAGAGACGGTGCTGCTCTGCCAAAGTCGCTGGTGCCACACTTGGTCAGTGAAGCAGACCTGCAGGAGGCACTAGTGTCCCTGGAGCTCCGCCTCCTGCAGAACCTCAGTCTGCAGCGGACCATTGAGGAGCCAATCGGAGATGCTGACAGGACTGCCATGGCCGCCGTAACCAAACAGGTGAGGGGGCGGGATTATCGTTTCACCTTCAGATAATTGGTGTTAACATCTGATTTTAACTTCTCTATTTATCAAAATAAGATGCGTATAATGTCATCTCATGAGTAACGCGGAGTTTACTTCTACCAGTGAAGGAACAAGATTCCTAATTTAAACGTTGACGTGTAAACATATTTGCAAACATAGCTGCTTGCGTCTCCTAGGATGTCCAGGAGATGCTGACAGATGCTCTGCGGCTGTTTTCTGAGGACCGAACTGGGATGGTGGACTACGCTCTGGAGTCTGGAGGTCATAAACAACCCGGTTCTCCCAGTTTGTTCACCTAACTGGTCTTCATGTTACTCATGTCTGTGGCTCTCAGCGAGTCACTAAAATGTAGAAACTATTGTGGTCTGCAGGGGGCAGCATCCTGAGCACTCGCTGCTCGGAGACCTACGAGACGAAGGCTGCACTGCTCAGCCTGTTCGGAGTCCCGCTCTGGTACTTCTCTCAGTCCCCTCGCGCTGTGATACAGGTAACTCACCTGTTCCACACAAACGCCTCCTACACTGAGCCGTTTCGCTGTCACAGGTTCAAATATTCACTTCGGTCTACTGAGAAGTTCTCAGATCCAACACTGAACTACTATTACAGCAGCTGCTCTGTTGTGACCAGAGTTCCTGCAGGTCAGCAAGTTATTTATGGTCCAAGTCTGAGCTAATTTATCTCCAGACCTTCATTGAGGTTTCTCACATCTGAAACCATTAAAGGTTTTTGGAGGAACTGTTCAAGACCAGTAAGAGTCAGTGAGGACTTGGAGAAAAGGGAGTTTACTCTGTAACTGTGGGTTTTTTTTGGTTTTTTTGGTGTCAGCAAGACAAAGGAGTGGCCAGTGGCTGCAGAATTAGAGAGATGGCGTCATTCCAAACATTGTGTGCAGTTTCAGTTTTATATGTGGTTGTTTTTTTTTAAATTCGTCAAAAATCTAGGACCAGATGTAACCAATCACAGAGCAGTATCGTGGGGCCTTTCTCCAGGATGAGCTGAAGCTGAGGGGGGAGGTTAATATCAACACACCTCCGTCCGTCTGGAATCAGAACTCTGACATAAACACACTTAGTCACTTTGGGGTGAAATATTTGGCCATGAACATGTCTGATATTGACGGAAAACTTTGGGCAGGTTTTCTTTGGAACCGGTAGATCCGGTCAGTTCTGGATCGGTGGATTCATACGACACCAGACTCCCTGCAGTTGGTAGAGGTGTTGGCGCAGGCACATATACCGTCACTAATGTAAAGTGTTTTTTTTTCTGCGTTGCAGTTGGCTGCTGTTCTCAGCCTTGACATCACAGCTGCATGATTTAATTGCAAACAGTCTACTGAAATCAGCGATTCACAGTCACCAACCTGTGAGGCATGTTGAGTTTTCAACGTTCACAAAGCCACAATAAGCATAAATTAAGGAGGAAAAGATGATTTGGACCAACAACGTGCATCTTTCTAGAGCTGCTCAGTGATCTAGAAAAACATTGCTTCCATAATACTTTGATCTTCCAGCTGATGCTGGTTTTCTGAAGTTGAAGTAAAAGTGCAGGTGCATGCACCTGCCGGAACTGTGCTACTGACACTAGTGTTGCAACTATGCCTTCAGAAGAAAAAAAAACCACCATCACATCCCCGGTTAACTATCGGTCAGGATGCTTCAGACCTTCACCCGTCCTCCGTTTGTCCTCCTGCAGCCTGACGTCCATCCTGGTAACTGCTGGGCCTTCAGAGGCTCCACAGGCTTCCTGGTGATCCGGCTCTCCATGAGCATCTTCCCCACCGCCTTCACCCTGGAGCACATCCCTAAAGCCCTGGCGCCCAGCGGGACGCTGCGCAGCGCACCCCGGGACTTCAGCATCTACGTAAGAGCGCGTCACCACCAGTTAACAAACCACCAAAGCCGTGGTGTTTCTGCTGAAGTGGCAGCAGCATGTTTGTTTTCAGGGGCTGGACGAGGAGAGCCAGGAGACGGGGAAGCTGCTGGGATCCTACACCTACGACGAGGACGGAGACGCTCTGCAGATGTTCACTGTTGCCGTGAGTACTCGCCACATGGATGCAACGCCAACCACAACACAACTGCTTATTTGACAAGACCTGAAATCATCACCAACAATGAAATCAACTTTGACAGCTGATTTTACTAAACTCAACTTGAAATCCTAAAAGCACGACACCTTAGCGGAGCATTTCACCATCCGGTTACTATAGCAACCCAGCTTCTGGAGCTGGTCAGGGAGTGCTGCTGTGGCTTCTGTTCAACTGTAGCAGTTTGGGGGCGGAGCTGTAGGTTAGGCCTAATAAAACCTGTGGGCGGAGCAGTAGGTTTAGATGTAAAAAAATGTAGTGGGTGGAGCTTGTTGTCAGTCCGGATGTTCAGATGAAATGGCCTAAACGTAGTTTCCATTTCCTGCTCAGGAAGAGAACGAGGAGGCGTTCCAGATCATCGAGGTCCAGGTCTCGTCTAACTGGGGCCACCCCGACTACACCTGCATGTACCGCTTCAGAGTTCACGGACGCCCCAAGCTGTCTGACGGAGCCGGGGTTGGTTTCGAGCAGCGGCAGTGACGCATAGACGGGATGGGTTCTGTGGATGTGTTCCTGGTTCCAGCTTTTACCTTTTTATCAGGTCTTACACGTGATCTGCTGCTGACAGCAGAGCAGCTTTGCTGGCTTTTTTTCCCAGCAGTCTTCAGTTTTTTTTGTTCTTGTTCCTGGTGTCAGGAACCTCTCTTTTCGAAATAAAATGAGGAAATAAGAAGCCTGTGATTTTACAGATTTGAAACGGGTTAGCAGGATCTGGAGGAAGGTTTTCTGAAGACCTGCAGCATGAATCTGCTGGATTGATGTTTCACAGCTGTTGGGATGTCGGCGTGTCTGTGAACGCAGCATCAATTCTCTCCTGAGCAGAACAAAAATGAGCTTAGTCAGAAGCTGAGAAACAGCTTCACCAAGGAGCCAGACTACAGCTCCATGTCCTGCACCAATTTAAAACACTTAAAATCTTCCTTTTTTTTTTCTTGTTAATGAAAGACCTTTTATATATAATGTGCATATATTTTTGGTGTCTTTTTCAATGTGATCTGTAACTTAACTATATGGTAATAAAGATGTGATATTTAAAGGATTGTGGTCCAGATAATTATCAGAGTTTGTAAGTGGGGAGAGACTGCAGAACGGGATACAGCAGGCTGAGTGTTCATGGATGACCTGATGACCTACGGGAAAGGATAAATGTGAACCTCAGTTGGGTTCGCATGAAGATTAAACCAAGCCCGTCCAGGAGCATCTCAGTTTGAAGGAGAAAGTTAAGTGATGGGAAGTTTTTCACTGGGGAGGAAACCCCAAACGTTGGGGAAATGTCAGTAAAGAGTTTAGGTGGTGGTTAGTGAGGACCCGTACCATGTTGGGAAGAACTAGGTAAACGGACAAGTCGGCTGTACCAGCACAGCTAAAGGTATGGTGTTTGGGTTGTTCCCTCGGTTGATGTTGCCACTTTCAATGTCCCAAACGGAGACAAGGGAAAGGGTAGTTGGCTCCTGTAGGAAGTGGTTAAGTGGTCCTAGGTGTCTAAGTAAAGTAGCTTGGTACAGCAAAGGAATACAGCAGCTACCGATGTCTAGTTCAAAGTTGAAGTGCTCCAAGGTCAGGACACAGCTGTTAGCTAGGAGTGAGGATGCCACAGTTAGGGAGGTGGGTCCAAACCCAAGCAAGGGGAGGAACTGCAACCCAGGACTGGCAGTTCAGGAGGCAGAAACGGCTCTCGGGCAGGGTTTGGGTTCAGTTGCAGTTTTATTTATTTATATATATTGTGTGTGTGTGTGTGTGTGTGTATATATATATATATATATATGTATATATGTATATGTATATGTGTGTGTGTGTGTGTGTATATATATATATATATATATATATATATATATATATATATATATATATATATATATATATGTGTGTGTGTGTGTGTGTGTGTGTGTGTGTGTGTGTATATATATATATATATATATACACCCTTTAAGAGGGAATAAACCTGGACTAGAACCTGGATCATAAGGGGGGGGGGACCTCCTACTGAAGACCAGCCAGGTAGAACAGGAAGCAGAGAGAAGAGACACAGACACACCGTCAAAGGTACCAAAGACCAGATCCATCAGTAGAATTATCTGTTAATGGTTCCTGATAGCAGAAGACCCGTCCTCCAAATTTACATCTGGATCTTCTAGGAACTACGAGTAAACCTGAACTCTGAGAACGGAGAACTCTTTTAGGAACACGAGGAGCCTTCAGGTCTTGGAGAAAACCAGGAGTTTGGACGTTTATACTTTATACAAGTAATAAAATGTTGATTTGGATTCAGAGTTTTCAAGGGAGCCGATGGAGGGAAGCTAAAACTGGAGAGACGTGGTCTCTCTTGTTGGTTCCTGTCAGCACTCCCGCTGCTGCATTTTGGATCTTCTGGAGGATCAACACGTTACAGTAATCTAGTCTAGAAGATACGAACGCATGAATTAGTTTTCCAGCATTACTCTGGGAGAGGATGCTCCTGATCTTTGTCATATTACGGAGGTGGAAAAACGCAGACATACAAACCTGATTAATGTTGTTTAAATGACAAATCCTGATCAAAATAACGCCACGGTTTTGCACAGTTTTACTGGAGGACATCACAACACCATCTAATCCCTTCCTGATGTGTTTGGACCACAAACAACAACCTCTGTTTTATCAGAATTTAGAAGCTAAACATTAGTGGACATCCAGTTCTTGATGTCCTGAAGACACATCTGAAGTTTGTCTGATGGTTCTGTTTCATCTTCATAGACAGATACAGCTGCGTATCATCAGCATAACAATGAACATTAATGCCGTGGTTCTGGATAATACTTCCCAAGGGCTGCATGTATAAACTGAACAAGATTGACCCTAGCACTGAACCCTGTGGGACACCATAGCAGACCCTTGTCTGTACTGAAGAAACCTCATGAACATGAACAAACTGGAATCTATCAGACAGATATGATATAAACCAACCTAGAGCTGTCCCTTTAATCCCAACAACATACTCTAGTCTCTGCAGTAAAATGCTGTGATCTATAGAATCAAACCAGCGCTGAGGTCCAGCAGAACCAGTATGGACACTAATCCATCATCTGAGGTCCAGCAGAACCAGTATGGACACTAATCCATCATCTGAGGCCATAAGAAGGTCATTCGAGACTCAAACCAGTGCTGTTTCTGTGCTATGATGCATTCTGAACCCTGACTGAAAAACTTCAAGTAGATCATTTCTATACAAATGTTCACACAGCTGCTGCAACGACCTTTTCCAGAATTTTAGAGATAAATGGAAGGTTGGAAATCGGTCTATAATTATCTAAAATGTCTGGATCAAGAGAGGGTTTTTTAAGTAATGGTTTGATTACTGCTACTTTAAAAACCTGTAGCACAAATCCTAAGACCAGGGACAAGTTGATCTGTTCCAGTATTGTTGCACCAATGAGAGAGAAAACATTTTTGAGTAGTCGAGTTGGGATGATTTAGATCTGTTGAAGACTGAGTACAGGTCAGAGAGGTCTACAGGAACAAAACAGTCTAGAGTCAGGTCAGGAAGGTCTACAGGAACCAAACAGTCTAGAGTCAGGTCAGGGAGATCTACAGGAACAAAAGAGTCTAGAGTCAGGTCAGGGAGGTGTACAGGAACCAAACAGTCCAGAGTCAGGACAGAGCCTAAGGGAGTCACGAAGCTGAAGAAATGCCCACAGCCACTGCCAGGTGGTTCTGGATGATTTCCTCTCTAATTCTGAATTTTATTGCTAAAGAAGCTCATAAAGTCTTCACTACTGAGAGCTGCAGGGATGCACGGCTCAACAGAGTTGTGGCTCTTTGTCAGTCTGGCTACAGCACTGAACAGAAAATGTGGTTTATTTTTATTATCCTCTATTAACACTGATTAATAGGCTGTTCTAGCTTTGCGAAGCACTTTTTTATATACTATTAGACTATCTTTCCATGCACAATAAATATCTACAGGGGGGGGGGGGGGCATTTATTAAACCTGATCGATTAACGGTGCAATAGGGGAATGTATCTGTGAACAAGAGTTTACGTTTATTTAGTTTATTTTCCGCCCACAGCTATCAAACACTGACCCCAGAACACGAGTGGATTAAAACAAAGAACATCCCGATGGGCAGGTGAGGAGGAGGAGGAGGAAGAGGAGGCGCTGGTGATCCACATTAACCCAATAACTGTGATGTAGCGGACAGTACTGGAGCGGAGCCCTCCGGACCGCCGGCTATACAGACCGCTCTACGCGGGTCTCCTCCCTCCTCTCTGCGGGTCTCCTCCCTCCTCTTCTCGGGTCTCCTCCCTCCTCTCCGCGGGTCTCCTCCCTCCCCTCCGCGGGTCTCCTCCCTCCTTTCCTCGGGTCTCCTCGCTCATCTCCTCGGGTCTCCTCTCTCCTCTCCGCGGGTCTCCTCCCTGCTCTCCTCGGGTCTCCTCTCTCCTCTCCGCCGACTCTTCAGCGTCTCCTCTCGGCCGGTTTTCCCCACAGCTCTGCGTCTTCTCTCTCGGTTTTAAACGGAATATTTGCGAATGAAAGCGGACTCAGACCTACGTGTTTTTTCTGCACTGAATTATTAAAAAAAAAAATTTTCCCCCCTGTTTTTGTTTTTCACTTTAAAGACACGTTTTCTGTCTGATTCAGACCGGAGTTTGGACTTCTGTCTCCAGGTTCCTCATAGTTCATCTGCAGACTTTTCTGATCTGGTTTCATCTAAACAGACTACATTTTGTTGAAACCACACTTCCTTGTGATTTTTCCTCACATGTGTGATTATTCTGAGCTGCTGATGGACAGATTTCTATGAAGAGAAGAACCTGAGTTCCTATACAATTCTGCTCCGATTAACCTGTTCACCACTTTACCTGCTCGCCATTTACCTGTTCTCTGACCAACAGATGCAGTTATTTTTTAGCTTTTTGAGTGAATTTAGTATGAAGTAAAACTGCAGTCTGATGGAGGAGTTCAAACTTTTGAAGGAGATCCGTCTGTTGCACTTAAATAAGAAAACAAAAACAATTTAATTCTGACTTTATAAACTAAAAAAAAAGGAAAACTGTCACAAATTTGAAAATAAGACCAAAAGTCTGAAATTTTTGACTGAAACATTTAGGCATTTCTGACTTTGTAAACTCACTGTATTGTGACAATTTTTGACTTTATAAATGTGTAAATAAAAGTGCTGAATTTTTGAATTTGAAAACGCACCAACGTCCAGAAATAATAATCTCTGAATTTTAAAGCCTGCCGTTTTTATGAGAGAAAATTTCAGATATTTGCCAGAGAACCATTTTGGACTGCGTTCTTGGTTCCGTTTCCTTGCACTGAATTTCTTAAATGTTCTTATTCAGATGTCTGAAAATGAAGAGTTGAGTTTATTTCTTCATTCTGGAAACTGAAGCTGATCTTGTCGCTTGGAGGCCCCTGGTGGCCTGGAGGTTTCAATCCGTCTCTGTGGTCTGGTTGCAGACAGAAACCACTCAGAACTTTAGAGCAAGTGAATCCCTGCAGCTTCATTGGGAGATGAATTAAATTACTTATTGTGAATAAACTTTGGGGGAACTCCTGAGATCCTTGGGAGAACTGGATCTACTAGGAATCTGGTGAAACACTTGGGAACACTTGGGAAGAACCAAAAAGATCCTGAAGAATTACAGATGGATTAGAGCTTTGAGAAACCAGAGCATATTAACTGTATAAACCACTAAAACTTAGATGAAATCAAGAGGAACAGGATGACAGACTGAGCAGTTGGATTGTTTTACCTGGATGATGTTTGATGTGACTAAAGTAACCCCTAAAAGAAATGCTGAGGAACCTCCAGACCCCAGAGATCAGCGTACGAGGTGAAAAACTTGAGCCTATGAGCTGAAGTTCTTTTAGGATCATCCAGAGGAAAATCAGAGAAACCTGGAAACCTCCAGGACCTCAACAGACCGATGGGAACCCTGCGGGACCTGCAGTATGCCCTGCAGGCAAAGATCGAGGAGCTGCGGCAGCGTGATGCATTGATCGACGAGCTGGAGCTGGAGCTGGACCAGAAGGACGAGCTGATCCAGCGGCTGCAGAACGAGCTGGACAAGTATCGGTCTGTGATCCGGCCTGCCACAGCTCAGCAGGTCCAGGCCCAGCAGCAGATCCTGGTCCTGCAGCCGGACCAGCACCGCAGCAAAAGGCAGGCCATCTCCGCCGAGCCCACTGCCTGTGACATCAGCGACCTCTGCCACGTCACGCTGCCCTTCTACCCCAAGAGCAACAAGTACGTAAATATTACCCTCCATTTCCTGGTGCTGATCCCCTACAATCACATGATTTCATGATAATTTTTACACAAACACAAAGAAATTACAGCCTGGAGACATATAAACACCTGAATGTTGATGTTTGTCCAGAAGGATCCAGTTCACTTTCTCCCTTAGCAGGTAAACTGGATCATGTTTTAGACCTACGCTGCAGGGGGACACCAACATGATCCACTGACCTGCAGTCCCACCTCTGAACACCTCAGTGTCTGCACCTGTTTAGATAGTGGTCTCTGTAGTCCACCAACTAACCAGGTACCAGTCTGGTGGACAGAAAACTCTCAGTTCTCCAGTTGACAGATACTTCTACTGATGGATCTGGTCTTTGGTACCTTTGACGGTGTGTCTGTGTCTCTTCTCTTTACTTCCTGTTCAACCTGGCTGGTCTTCAGCAGGAGGGTCCCCCCTTATGATCCAGGTCCTGGTCCAGGTTTCTTCCCCCTTATGATCCAGGTCCTGGTGCAGGTTTCTTCCCCCCTTATGATCCAGGTCCTGATCCAGGTTTCTTCCCCCTTATGATCCAGGTCCTGGTGCAGGTTTCTTCCCCCTTATGATCCAGGTCCTGATCCAGGTTTCTTCCCCCTTATGATCCAGGTCCTGGTCCAGGTTTCTTCCCTCTTAAAGGGGAGTTTGTACCTGCTGTTGTTTATGTAATAATTGTTCGGGGGTCATGTTCTGGTCTCTGGAAAGATCCTGAAGACAACTTGTGTTGTAATAGACGCTGTATAAATAAAACTGAATTGACGTTAACGGGGTGAAAATGTTGATGACTCAAGTGTTTAAACACATAAATGTGCACCCGCGAGATCTTGTCATTCAGCTTGTCTAAGGTCTAGCTGAAGAGCAGCCAGAACAAGTGTGTCGGTTCTCATCGGCCTGAAGCAGCTTGTTATGACTGAAATTCTCATGTTGTTCTGCATCAACGACAACCACCGAGATTACCACCCACGAAGATAAAAAACAAGCATCTTTCCATTCATTGCTTCACCAACATCTGTCTTCAGGTATTTGATGGTTCAGTCCTGATACTTGCGTGCTTTTGATACTATAGATCACAGCATTTTACTGCAGAGGCTAGAGTATGTTGTTGGGATTAAAGGGACAGCTCTAGGTTGGTTTAAATCATATCTGTCTGATAGATTCCTGTTTGTTCATGTTCATGAGGTTTCTTCAGTACAGACGAGGGTCTGCTATGGTGTCCCGCAGGGTTCAGTTCTAGGACCAATCTTGTTCAGTTTATACATGCAGCCCTTGGGAAGTATTATCCGGAACCACGGCATTAATTTTCATTGTTATGCTGATGATACGCAGCTGTATCTGTCTATGAAGCCAGATGAAACAGAACCATTAGACAAACTTCAGATGTGTCTTAAGGACATCCAGGACTGGATGTCCAGAAATTTTTTGCTACTAAATTCTGATAAAACAGAAGTTGTTGTTTGTGGTCCCAAACAGCTTAGGAAGGGATTAGATGGTGTTGCGATGGCCTCCAGTAAAACTGTGCGAAACCTTGGCGTTATATTCGATCAGGATTTGTCATTTAAACAGCATATTAATCAGGTTTGTAAAACTGCGTTTTTCCACCTCCGTAATATCGCAAAGATCAGGAGCATCCTCTCCCAGAGTGATGCCGAAAAACTAATTCATGCGTTCGTATCTTCTAGACTAGATTACTGTAACGTGTTGTTGGCTGGATGTCCAAGTAATTCTCTGAAGATCCTCCAGATGATCCAAAATGCAGCAGCGCGAGTGCTGACAGGAACCAACAAGAGAGACCACGTCTCTCCAGTTTTAGCTTCCCTCCATTGGCTCCCTGTAAAATTTAGAATCCAATTCAAAATTTTATTACTGGCATATAAAGTCCAAAATGGCCTAGCGCCGCGATATTTGCAAGACCTTATAGAACCGTACGTTCCTAATAGAGCTCTCCGTTCTCAGGGTGCAGGTTTACTCGTAGTTCCTAGAGTATCGAAATGTAGATCTGGAGGACGGGTCTTCTGCTACCAGGAACCATCACTCTGGAACCAACTTCCAGTTTGGGTGAAGGAGGCTGATACCACCTCCACCTTTAAAACTAAACTTAAAACATTTCTGTTTAATAAAGCATATAGTTAGTGTACATTTAGTACCTTAATGTGTCAGGGCCAGTAGTCAAAGCTGCAGCTGCAGGACCAGATTAGAGCAGCTCATTTTAAACAGCTTCGGTGTAGATATGCTGTTATAGGCCTCTGCTGCAGGGGGGCACCAACATGATCCACTGAGTGGTGCCTTTCACCTCCTCTGTTTCTCTTTGCCTTCTCTGTCTCTTCTTCACCTCAACCCTCATTTATTAACAATATCCCATAAACTTAATTGTGGTCCATTGTTCTTGTAGTTTGTTTTGCTTGTCTGGCCCTTCTTTTCCTCTTCTTTGCATGTCCTGCGGACCAGAGCCTCAGGAGCTGCTTGCTGACCTGCAGTTCCACCTCTGACCATCCCAGTGTCTGCCTCCACCTGTCTGTATGGATGTCTGTTGGATAGTTGCTGACATCCCGACCTGCAGTCCTCATCCCCTTGTATCACCGTCTATCCATATATCACCCATATTCACAGAAGTCTAATTGGACTACCAAGGACAGTTACTAATGTATCCTATCTTGTACCTTTGACGGTGTCTCTATGTCTCTATTCTTTCTTATTTCTTGCTCTACCCGGCTGGCCTTCGGCAGGAGGGTCCCCCCTCATGAGCCAGGTCCTGCTCAAGGTTTCTTCCCTCTTAAAGGGGAGTTTTTCCTTGCCACTGTTTGGCTTAAGGTTTTTCTTCCACTAGGGGAGTTTTTACCTGCCGCTGTTTATGTAATAATTGCTCGGGGGTCATGTTCTGGGTCTCTGGAAAGCGCCTAGAGACAACTTGTGTTGTAATAGACGCTATATAAATAAAATTGAATTGAATTGAATTGAATACTTTGGCTTCTTCTACAGTAGCGGTTGAAGGCATCTATGACTCCTTCTGGACTCTGCAGGCCCATCAGAATTCCAGAATATGTCAGTTTCTGAAGAAGATGGGAATGTGGCAGCTTTGGAGTTAGAAGGTTGCTTGTGAAGAACATGGGGCTTCTGGAGGGACATGGAAGCTCTGCAGGATACAGGTGTCCTGGTACCTTCACCATCTCTTTAGTTATAGTCCTTTCACGTATCTCTATTGTCTCTTTTCTGAGCGTTCTAGAGGAAAACCAATCCTCGCCCTTAGTATCAGCTGCTCAGACTCTTGAACTGTTCCCGCCTTCCTGCTGAGCTGGTTCTGACTGGATCTGCTCAGGAGGTTTTTATCTCATGGAGATGTTTAATCAAACAATGCAAAGAGCAGAAAAAGAAGTGACAGGTAGTGGCATTGCTGATGTCTTTTCCTCTTGGCGTTGGTTGCTTTTCTAGGGTTCTGTACACCTGCTGATGATTAGTTTTCAATGATGATGGTCAGATGAACCTGGGTGCAGCTCTTCAATCTAGTAGAAGCAGTGGGAGGTACTTAGGATTGCCCATGTGACTATTTTTTCTGTTAGACTGACTTTTTGTGAAATGATGAGACAGTTAAAGTTCTGAGGTTGTCTTCGTCTAAAGCTGAGACCCACCATGACTTGTCTTGTTGCCGTGGCAACAGCAGTCGTGTAGGGTTTTATGGTGCGTGGTCCACCCACACACAGATCTGACAGAGCTTAATTTCCACTGTGGCCCGTCTGCCGGCGTGTGCGTGTTATTTTAGAGTACAGCGCTGCAGTGTGTGTGTCAGGGGGTGGGGTTGGGGGGTGTTGACCCCACCCCTTGGGTCATCTGCCTTCTGCAGATCACTTAATCACCAGAAGACACTCATTCCTATTACTGGAGTCAGTTTGGGTTGGCCCTGGGGCGGAGCCTGGTTACATACTGGTTTTGGAGACTGGCACCGCGCAGCAGGTGGCAGTCTGTTAAAACATCAGGGAGTGGGTGAATAATGAGGTTTCTAGTGTCGGCCGGTGGAGTGTAGTTTTACTAATGAAGCCGTGAGTCTCTAAAAGTGATGTTTTAGTCCTTTTTCACAAATCTTCCATTTCCTGAGCTATGAATCGCACATCCGTGACATACAGAAGAGTCAGACTGGATATAATGTAATATTCCAACATATGGAAACCAGAGAAAAAAAAGACATATCAGGGATATTTGAGATAAAACCAGCTTGTTACGTTTGGACACCCCCTCCCCACTAAAACGTGTCTCTATTACATCATCAGGTCTTGCTGTTAACTTCACACATCTGGACTTTGGATGTTTATCCAACACTGACTTATAAAAACATCCAGTTTCTTCAGACTTTGAGAGGATCTCCTGTATATGGATCTTTTGGGGTCATTCCAGAGGTTTTTAATGGGATGGAGGTCTGGACTCTGGATCATTCCAGGACTTTGGGTTTCCAGAGTACGGGTCTTAGTTGATTTACATGTGCGCTTTTAACTGTTATTGTGTTGGAATTTGAGATGCATCTTCATTTCCAGCTTTTTGATAGAGGACAGAAGATTCTGTGCCAAAATATCTTCATTATCTACGTGGATAACTGTCCCTTGCCCAACTGAAGACAAGTAGCCCCAAACCATGATTCAGGTCAATGTCCGACTTGAGGTCCTGAATATGAACTGGATTCAAATTTTAATTCGGGGACTCCACCTGGCTGGACATCTGTGTCCCCAGGGAGGTGTCCAGGAGACGTCTCTTCTGGATGAATGAACTTCTCCACCCACCTCTCAGGGAGAGTCCAGACACCCTGCAGAGGAAATTGTTCTAAGGCCACGTGTGAAAAACGAAACAGACTGGGAGAAGTCCCTGAGGCATACCCAGAATCACAGAGATTATATCTGTCAGCTGGTCTGGAAACGTCTTGCTCTCGTTCCTGGAAGATCTGGAGGAGGTGGATAGAGAAAGCAAGGTCTGGATCTCTACGATTAGACTGCTGTTCCCAGAACCTGAACCTGAACCTGGATAAGAGGAAGATGGATGGATGTTCTCCTTTGTCTTCATTTCTTTTTACAGTTTTATTCCTCCACCTCATTTTCCTATATTTCATTCCTCACTCCTCCATTTATCAGTTTTCTCTCCTCTGTGACTCATCCAGTAATGGAGGGTCTTCATCCTTCCATGATTACCACTGCTGTCCTCCTGTTTAATCTTCCTAATCCCTCCATCATCAACGCTGCTCTTAACACTGTCCTGAAATATCTCCTTCTTTGAACATCCACCAGGATCAATCACAACTTTATTAGATCTCTGTGCTGGTTTCCTCCGCAGGAAGAAATTAAACTTGGTCTTTGGAGATGTTGTTCCTCCCTCCTTACAACAGATTTATTTTTCAGATACCAACCCTGCCCTCTCAGAGATGAATCCTGTTCATTGAGCTCAGAAAGCTCTTGCAAAGTTCGGAGCAAAGATACCAGATAAGGTGAAAGATTCAGAAGAACACTCCTCACACCGCCCCGCCTCATCCCCTGCAGGCAGGAGGCTTCCACAGGTCGTTAACCTCGACGGCGTCAGACTCTGTAACGCATCTTAATGCCAGAAGATGTTGTTTGGTTTTCTTCTAACCCTAACCCTAACAGTTGCTTCTGTAAGACCATTGCTGATGTCTTCCCCTCTTGGCATTAGGTTAACCCAGAAGACTGGTAGCAATGGCTTTCACATTCTCTGTTATGGTCTTTCCTTAATCCAATTTCTGAGGGTTTTGCTCAGTTCTGACTTTTCTGGTCAGATGTTCAGATAAAATAACTCTGAGTGTTTTCTGACCTCCTCTTAGGTCGAAGGAGCTCATCAAGGAAGCTATCCTGGACAACGACTTCATGAAGAACCTGGAGCTGTCTCAGATCCATGAGATTGTGGACTGCATGTACCCGGTGGATTATGGGAAAGATGCCTGCATCATCAATGAGGGGGACGTTGGCTCTCTGGTGTTTGTGATGGAAGGTGAGGACACCAGCATCAACCAAGTGATGCATCTTTTTAGGTGCTGATGTGGAGTCTTGTTGAGCAAATGTCTTTCGCATTTTTAAGTTTATTGTAAGGCATCTCTGGAGAGATGCTTGTAGTTTTATGTCATAAACTTATGACTAGACAAGTTTGAACTGATCCACACACACACACACACACACACACACACACACACACACACACACACACACACACACACACACACACACACGACTCTATTTAAATATGAGTCAATTCTAAATATACTTGCTAATAAATGTTCATCTTTTTAATGTAAAACCTGACAAAAAGACATTTCTCACATTATGACGATTTTCTCCTAACTTCAGCGTGGGTGCCATCCACCCTCAACCTTTTCTTTGATACACATGCCACTGGTTGTTTCACACTGCTCGCTCCCACCCACCGACATGGAGGACCAGCCATCTGGAGGATTGTTGTTGAGCTGCTGACACCAAAAGGTTCAAAATGATCTGAGCTGACTGGTTTACAGGTATTCTGTTGAATGTCATGTGACAGCCAGCAAGTAAAAAGAGGCTGCAGTTACATCAATGGAACTCATCTTATTATCTGAATCATGGGGTCACATATGAACTTCCTGTCCACTTTGGATATTTATCAAATCCATCTCTGGCAAAGCCCAGAGTACAACACACCATCACTCTGGAGGATTAATGACTCACATCCACGGGAACATGCCTGTTACCTGCTGCAGCGTCTGTGTTTTTACTGTTTTCTGTGGGAGGATCATGTTACCAAACAGGCCTCTTACATAACACACTGACCTGAAACAGCTCTGAATGAAAGATTGGTGTAGAAATGCTGGAGAAGAGCTCAGGATTTGTGGGGTGGTGGTGGGCGGGTGATGGGGTAGATGGCAGCTTAATATCATCTGCCACAGGAAGAGGAAGTGATTCCTAAAAACAGACCACGGGGATGATGTGTGTGTGTCATTAATTCTGTGTTTGGAGGAAGAAACAGATGCAGCACTTTAGTCTTATTATGTAAAACACACACACATTTGTTTGCCCTAATGAGGATGAGCAGCATGATTTGGTTCCTGCGACTCAACAAACAGTCTGATATGATGAAGTCCAAACATCAAAGAGGACGTCATCACGAGACCGTTTAAAAGGAACGTGTCCACACACACAGTGCTGACGTGAATGTGGCTGCTGTGGCAACTTGTTGGCTGATTATACTTAGCATTTTAAATCTTTTAGATTGGAACTTTGGAACCAGTTTTTCATTAAAAACAAACATTCCATTAAAAGGAGGTAGTCAGGGAGGAGGAGTGAAAAGAGGAAAAGAAGAGTGAAAAAGGTTGATTGGCTAAAAACCAACCAATCACTGTGGGTCCGGACCCTAGTGGTCACTGGAGGAGCCACAGGTCCGGGTCCGGGCCCTAGTGGTCACTGTAGGAGTCACAGGTCCGGGTCTGGGCCCTAGTGGTTGGAGTCAGCCTATGTGTGTCATTCTCCTTATGAAGAACTAACTCCAACGGACAAAGCCTAGTGGAGTCCACCGAGCAACGGCAGCAAGACAAGATGTCCTATCACTGTAATACCTACACCGCTGTAACAAGATGTGCTTCCAGTCAACACCAGTCATCATCGGCACCTGCTGCCGATATATTGCCAGAAGGCAAAGAAATCTGTCTGATCTCAGGTCATTGAGACAAACCACACCCACACTTACATCCTTCTCTGTTGGGCTAAGAAACTGTCTGCTTCACTGCTCCTCAATCTAACAATTCAAAACTTGAACTCCTGACAGAAACTTGGATAAACCTGAAAAAACTGCTACACCAGCTGAGGTCCTCTAACGGCGAGGAGGCGGGACTGGCGTCCTAAATTCTGACCAATGGAAAGTTGCTTTTACTACAGTTGAATACCAGTACCGAGAGTTTATCAGCACCGGTAGTTTACCAGCACTGGTTGATTATCAGCACCGGTAGTTTACCAGCACCAGTAGTTTACCAGCACTGGTTGTTTATCAGCACTGGTAGTTTACCAGCACCGGGGGTTTACCAGCACCGGGGGTTTACCAGTACCGGTAGTTTATCAGCACCGGTAGTTTATCAGCACTGGTTGTTTACCATCACTGGTTGTTTACCAGTACTGGTAGTTTACCAGCACCGGGAGTTTACCAGTACCGGGAGTTTATCAGCACTGGTTGTTTACCAGTACCGGTAGTTTACCAGTACCGGGAGTTTATCAGCACCGGTAGTTTATCAGCACTGGTTGATTATCAGTACCGGTAGTTTACCAGCACCGGGGGTTTACCAGTACCGGTAGTTTATCAGCACCGGTAGTTTATCAGCACTGGTTGTTTACCATCACTGGTTGTTTACCAGTACTGGTAGTTTACCAGCACCGGGGGTTTACCAGTACCGGGAGTTTATCAGCACCGGTATTTTATCAGCACTGGTTGTTTATCAGGACTGGTTGTTTACCAGTACCGGTAGTTTACCAGCACCGGGGGTTTACCAGTACCGGCAGTTTATCAGCACCGGTAGTTTATCAGCACTGGTTGTTTACCAGCACTGGTAGTTTACTAGCAGTGGTTGTTTATCAGCACCGGTAGTTTATCAGCACTGGTTGTTTATCAGCACTGGTTGATTATCGCACCGGTAGTTTACCAGCACCAGTAGTTTACCACCAGTGGTTGTTTATCAGCACTGGTAGTTTACCAGCACCGGGGGTTTACCAGTACCGGGAGTTTAACAGCCCCAGTAGTTTATCAGCACCGGTAGTTTACCAGCAGTGGTTGTTTATCAGGACTGGTAGTTTATCAGGACTGGTTGTTTACCAGTACCGGTAGTTTACCAGCACCGGGGGTTTACCAGTACCGGCAGTTTATCAGCACCGGTAGTTTATCAGCACTGGTTGTTTACCAGCACTGGTAGTTTACCAGCAGTGGTTGTTTATCAGCACCGGTGGTTTACCAGCACTGGTAGTTTACCAGCACCGGGGGTTTACCAGTACCGGGAGTTTAAGAGCCCCAGTAGTTTATCAGCACCGGTAGTTTATCAGCACTGGTTGTTTATCAGCACCGGTAGTTTACCAGCACCAGTAGTTTACCACCAGTGGTTGTTTATCAGCACTGGTAGTTTACCAGCACCGGGGGTTTACCAGTACCGGGAGTTTAACAGTCCCAGTAGTTTATCAGCACCGGTAGTTTACCAGCAGTGGTTGTTTATCAGCACTGGTAGTTTACCAGTACCGGGAGTTTAAAAGCCCCAGTAGTTTATCAGCCCCTGTAGTTTACCAGCACCAGGAGTTAATCTGCAGTGATGGTTCCAGATTTCACTAAAGCTCTGCCTTGGGTGTCTAAGGAAATGTAGTTTTTCTCTGCAGAGCATCATCAGGTGTTCTGTATGACAGCTTTACAAGATTGTATGACATTAAGAAGGTTTCTTTGATAATTTAAAATCAGCTTCTTATTTAATTTCCAGAAGCTTTGAAGTTTATCAGATCCCATAATGCAACTGTCTGTGTCTAACGCAGAAGGGAAGGTGGAGGTGACAAAAGAGGGGATGAAGTTGTGCACGATGGGACCGGGGAAGGTTTTTGGCGAGCTGGCAATCCTATACAACTGCACCAGGACGGCCACCGTCAGAAGTGAGTATTACCTGATCTACAGTCACACATGGGTGCTGGTTCAGGTTAGGGATTTGTGTGATCCACACAAAGACTACTGGACCCAGAGCAGTTTCTTTCAAAATCCATATTATGCAGATGCAAAGAGACCTCCCAGACAAATAAATAGAATGTTAAAGAACATACACCGTGTTAAATTCTCTGAAGATCCTCCAGCTGATCCAAAATGCAGGAGCACGACTGCTGACAGGAACCAACAAGAGAGACCACGTCTCTCCAGTTTTAGCTTCCCTCCATTGGCTCCCCGGAAAATTTAGAATCCAATTCAACATTTTATTACTTGTGTATACAGTCCAAAATGGCCTAGCGCCGCGATATTTGCAAGACCTGATAGTACCTTACGTTCCTAACAGAGTTCTCGGTTCTCAGAGTGCATGTTTATTCGTAGTTCCTAGAAGATCCAGATGTAGATCTGGAGGACGGGTCTTCTGCTACCAGTAACCATCACTCTGGAACCAACTTCCAGTTTGGGTGAAGGAGGCTGACACCACCTCCACCTTTATAACCAAGCTTTAAACGTTTGTGTTCAGTAAAACATCTAGTTGGTGTAAACTTTAGTGTGTCAGGACCAGTAGTCACAGCTGCAGCTGCAGGACCAGACTGGAGCAGCTGGTCTTCAACACAGCTTCATCCTAGATCTGCTGCTGTAGACCTGCTGCAGGGGGACACCAACATGATCCTCTGAGTGGTGCCCTTCACCTCCTCCGTTTCTCTGTCCCTTCTTCACCTGAATCCTCAGTTATTAACAATATCCCATAAGCATAATTGTGGTCCATTCTTCTTGTAGTTGGTGCTTGTCTGGCCCTTCTTTTCCTCTTCTGTGCATGTCCTGCAGACCAGAACCTCAGGAGCTGCTTGCTGACCTGCAGTTCCACCTCTGACCATCCCAGTGTCTACCTCCACCTGTCTTTATGGATGTCTGTTGGATACTTGCTGACATCCCGACCTGCAGTCCTCATCCCCTTGGATCACCGTGTATCCATATATCACCCATATTCACAGAAGTCTAATTGGACTACTGATGATAGTTACTATTGTATCCTGTCTTGTACCTTTGACGGTGTGTCTGTGTCTCTTCTTTCTTTACTTCCTGTTCTACCTGCTGGTCTTCAGCAGGAGGGTCCCCCGTTATGATCCAGGTCCTGGTCCAGGTTTTTTCCCTTTTTAAATGGGAGTTTTTACCAGCCGTTGTAATAATTGATCAGGGTCATGTTCTGGTTTCTGGAAAGATCCTGGAGACACCTTGTGTTGTAATAGATGCTGTATAAATAAAATTGAATTGAATTGAATTAAATAACACTGTCTTGTCTGATGTTACAAACAAAGCTGCAGTTCAGAAAGTTGCTTCTTTTAAACTCCAGAGTGAAATAATTCAATTCAGTTTTATCTATATAGCATCTAGTAGTAATTATCTGTGAATTGGAGAACTGAGAGTTTTCTGTCCACCAGACTGGTACCTGGTTAGTTGGTGGACTACAGAGACCACTATCTAAACAGGTGCAGACACTGAGGTGTTCAGAGGTGGGACTGCAGGTCAGCGGATCATGTTGGTGTCCCCCTGCAGCGTAGGTCTAAAACATGATCCAGTTTACCTGCTAAGGGAGAAAGTGAACTGGATCCTTCTGGACAAACATCAACATTCAGGTGTTTATATGTCTCCAGGCTGTAATTTACAATCTACAGCAGAAGATCCAGGATGAAGCTGTGTTGAAGACCAGCTGCAGAACCGTCCTCCAGATCTACATCTGGATCTTTTAGGAACTACGAGTAAACCTGCACTCTGAGAATGGAGATCTCTATTAAAAACATGAGGAACCATCAGGTCTTTAGGACTTTATGCACAAGTAATAAAATGTTGAGTTTTCCAGGGAGCCGATGGAGGGAAATGAACACTGGAGAGACGTGGTCTCACTTGTTGATTCCTGTCAGCACTCGCACTGCTGCATTTTGGATCATCTGGAGGATCTTCAGAGAATTACTTGGACATCCAGCCAACAACACACTAGAGTAATCTAGTCTAGAAGATACGAACGCATGAATTAGTTTTCCAGCATCACTCTGGGAGAGGATGCTCCTGATCTTTGTGATATTATGAAGGGGGAAAAACGCGGTTTTACAAACCTGATTAATCTGCTGTTTAAATGACAAATCCTGATCAAAATAACTCCAAGGTTTCTCACAATTTTATCAGAATTTAGGAGCAAAACATTAGTGGCCATCCAGTCCTTGATGTCCTTAAGACACCTGAAGTTTGTCTAATGGTTCTGTTTCATCTTCATAGACAAATACAGCTGTGTATCATCAGCATAACAATGGACATTAATGATGTGGTTCTGGATAAAACTTCACAAGGGCTGCATGTATAAACTGAACAGGATTGGCCCTAGAACTGAACCCTGCGGGACACCATAGCAGACCCTCATCTGTACTGAAGAAACCTCATGAACATGAACAAACTGGAATCTATCAGACAGATATGATTTAAACCAACCTAGAGCTGTCCCTTTAATCCCAACAACATACTCTAGCCTCTGCAGTAAAATGCTGTGATCTATAGTATCAAAATATATGGATCAGACCACAATTTATCTGTGTACATTTGTGTGGGAACTACAGCTAATGTAAACTCAATCACAAGATCAGCTCTGACAGTTCTGAATTTCTCTGTTTTCCAGCTCTGACCCACATCAAGCTGTGGGCCATCGACCGTCAATGTTTCCAGACCATCATGATGAGGACTGGACTCATCAAACACACTGAGTACATGGACTTCCTGAAGAGGTGACTACAAAATTTGAGGGCTATCAATCAGATGTTCACATAAATACATGCACACACGCACACATACTGTATGTGCACACACAGTGCCAACCAACCAACTATTCAAACAAGCTACCAACAAACCTAACAAATGCTCAAGCAACCAAATTACCAACCAAGGGACCAAACAAACGTACTCAAGCAAGCAAGCTACTACCCATCCAGGCAACCAACTAACAAAGTAACCAACCAACCATCCAACCAATTAAGGAACCAACTATTAAAGCAAACAAGCACAAGCAGCCAACTTACTAATAATTAACAAACCAACCACTTAATCAAGTATTCAAACAAGCTATTTACCAACCAAACAACCAACTATCCAAGCACCCAAACAACTAACCAACCAACTTATTTAGAACCAAGAAACCATCTTACTAACCAAGCAACCAACTAACCAAGCAACACTCAAGCAAGCAAGCAACCAACCAACCATCGACCAACTTATTAAGAACCAAGGACCCAACTAACCAAGTAACCATCTTACTAACCAATCAACTAACCAAGTAACCAAGCAACCAAACTAACCAAAGAAAACCAACCAATACCAACCAACTACTCAAACAACTACCCAACGTACTAACCAACCAAGCATCCAATCAACCAACTACTTAAGCAAGAACACTGCTTACCTACTGCAAACCAACTAAACAATCAACCAACCAACTAACCAACCACTGATTCAACCAACTACTCGGACAAGCAAGCAAGCTAACACCTAAGCCAAACAACTAACTAACCAAGCAAGCAACTATCCAACCAACCTACTACCCAACCAACCACCCAACCAAACAACAAATCATCCAAGCAACCAATTAACCAATTAACCAAGCTAGCAAGAAAGCAAGCTCCTTTGACAACTCAAACTAATTAAAAAAATAAAACACCTGTCCAGGGAGGTGTCCAAGAGACATCCTCACCAGATGAACCACTTCAAGTGTCTCCTCTGAATTTGGAGGAGCAATGACTCTACACAGAATCTCCTCTATCCTTCATCTGGTTTCTTCAGTCACTACCCACAGTTCCATAGGTGAGGGTAAGAACATAACCCCACCAGTACAGAGTTTTGGCTCTCTCCCTTTACCACAGCAGACCAGAATATATCTGCCTTACCCAAAATAGATGGAGTACATCTTCATAAGTATAAGGGTTGTATGTATAATCTGGATCTCAAAAGAAAGCTACGACATGTAAGAATACTACACTACTACAGAAGTGTCAAAATAAAGATGTGTTTCACCAGAACTCCACTGTGAACTCAGTAGAGAAAAAAATTGTTTTTTTTCATTCTGCCTAAAAAAAATAACACAACTCTGAGCAAAATCACCCTTTGACTCATATGATAGTAGGACATTTCATTTAGGAATGCATTTAGGGTGCTGGAATAAGAAAAACAATATGCTCAAAAAGTGAATCTGAGCAGGTTTACAGATGTTTTAACACAGATGTGTCCAGGCAGAAACACCATGTGTGCCCATTTGATCTTTCGCAGGTACTAGAAAAGTGATCACATTTTACTGATATATCAGTTTTTGACTTATTTTGAAAATTCCCAAACACCTATATACATTTTCCTTATAGGTTTTCCTATTAAGATAAGACCATGCAACAGAAATGAAGTTTGACTCCAACTGGAGCAGCTATATTACTAATAGAATGAAATGTAATATATATATCAACAACATGTAAAAACAAAGAACAGGAGCACAACAACAAATATTTCTAATAACTATTTACAGTTCTTCACTACTTCAGTACTGAAACTTGCAGAAGCACTAAAGTGGATATGCAAGGTTTTTGTGTTTTTGCTATATGTCCAAATAACTGCTTGAGGTAAGGGGAAAATCTTTCAGACT
>CM026218.1:25844364-26019487 GCA_014839995.1 Xenentodon cancila
CTACCACTACTACTACTACTACTACTACTACTACTACTACTACTACTACTACTACTACCACTACTACCACCACCACTACTACTACTACCTACTACTACTACTACCACCACCACTACTAATACTACCACCACTACTACTACCACCACCACCACTACTACTATACTCTACTACTACTCCACCACCACTATACTAATACTACCACTACTACTACCAATACCACCACTACTACTAATACTACCACTACAAATACTACTACTACTACTACTACCTTTAATACTACCACTACTACTACCACTAATACTACCACTACTACTACTCTTACTACTACTACTACTACTACTACTACTACTACTACTACTACTACCACTACTACCACCACCACTACTAATACTACCACTACTACTACCACCACCACCACCACCACCACTACTACTACTACTACTACTACTACTACTACTACCACTACTACCACCACCACTACTAATACTACCACTACTACTACCACCACCACTACTACTACCAATACCACCACCACCTTGTTGTACATTTTATGGTTCAATTTTTAAACTGAGTTTACACTCCACTACACTCCTAGTGGAGGTCACTGGTATCACATGTGCAGGCCACATAAGTTATTTGTGAACTGAGCAGTTTTTTTCCTCTGTTTTCTGTTTAAGTTGTATTTACTGTCATTTATAGAATAATTTTTCCATTTAAATCTTTTTAAATGTTGTTAAAAAAGAAAGTTAAACATTTTTTAACATGCAGAAAACCCACAGAAGAAAAGAAATTAAGTTGTATGACAATAAAACATAAAACTGAGAATATAGGTAAAGGAAACAAGTTTAATAATTACAGGAAACTTTAACTTTTACCACTGTCAAGAAATCCATTTTAAAGCATATTTGCAGTTTATTGATCAGTCTCTCTACTGTCCCTTCACCTACTGATTGTGTCGTCTCTTGAGCGTTTATGTAACTTCATCCTGATTGACAAACAGCAGTTACCACTGCTGCAGAAATCTAACTCCATTACTTCCGGGAAGTAAACCGGTCCCACTGGGAATAGATTCTATTGCTTTTAGAATTTAGATGGGTCCTGCAGGGATATGACTGGCTTGGACAGGCACGGTGGTTGATGGGTTCCCAGAACTCCTGAAATGCAGTCGTAAAGGCATGACAAGTGTTAGATGTTCCTGGATGAGGAGGATTCAAATTGGCTTTTTTCAGCGTTCCCTCTGGAGCCATCATAGGACAGAGTGTCCTCTGATGGCAGTCGTTCGTCCACTAATTCCTAGGGAGAGCTATCACTTCTCGGGTTTCTGGTCCAAATGCGAGAGTCTGGAGCAGAGCCTGACCTTCAACTGCATATAAAAATGTAGCTGCTGGTCAGAGGAGATGTTTGAAGCAGTTTTCAGGTCACAGTGGTTATTCTGGGAGAAGGGACAGAGTAATTTGAGCGCTGGATACGTTGTTGTTGGACCCTTCAGAAATCATTTCACCTTTTAAACTCCGACAACCACATGTTAACTCAGTTTACAAAAAGATTCTTGAATATTCTTAGAAAATGTTTCCTGTTTTAGGTCAAGAAAAATTTCCCAGATCAGAATGGGAAATTATCAAATTTAACTAATGCCTAACTCTATTCACTGGTACAGAATTTACCGGTCCAATCACAGCGGTGCGAGTTCCAATGACTGAAACCAGAGCGAGCAGGAGCCACGGGTCAGAACAGTGGAGATAGCTCCAGAACTGTGACTGGAACCTTGGCTTAACCACATTTACAACCAACAATGTTCACTAGCGTTACTCCTCAACTGCAGACATTTTAGATGTCTTTTGATGATTCCTTAGACTGGATTATATAATTGGACACGCCCTCTGGGATGTCATACGTAGGTATGAAGAGTGCTTCTGAAGCTACTTTATCACCAAGTTGGTAAAAACTGGTAAATGTGTGACACAAGCCGGCCCTGCCCTGGTTGGAGCACGCCACCTTACATCAGTTAAGGAAGTTGGATATTTTATCTTAGCTGGTTCAGCTCCAGATAACTTGTACTATTAACTAATGTTCAAATCTGTCCAAACATCCTCATTTCAAGTGTCTGAAACCAGGACCAGCAGAAACAGAACCAGGACTACCAGAACTAGGACTAGCAGAACCGAAACCAGGACCAGCAGAACCGAAACCAGGCCCAGCAGAACCAGGCCCAGCAGAACATGGACCAGGACTAGCAGACTCGAAACAAGAACCAGCAGCACCGGAACCAGGGCCAGCAGAACCGAAACCATGACCAGCAGAACCAGAACCAGGACCAGCAGAACGGAAACCAGGAGTAGCAGAACCGGAATCCAGGACCAGCAGAACCGGAACCAGGATCTGAAGAATGGAAACCAGGCCCAGCAAAACCGAAACAAGGACTAGCAGAACTGGAACCACTGTCAAGCACGGTGGTGGAGGGATGATAATTTGGACTTGATTTTAGCCTTACAGGACCAGGACAGACAAAAACTGGCTGAAACTGTCTCGTGTGACAGAAAATGATCTCGAAGTCCAGACCTGAACCTGTTTGAGATGCTGTGTTGGGACTTTCAAAGAGCTGTGTAGACGTGAATGTCCAAAAACCTCAGTGCACTTAAGCAACATCGGGTAAAAGAACAGACCAGAATTCCTCCAGAACCAGGAGACGCGGATGAAGTCAGACAGGAGACGTCTACTGAGGGTTCCTGCTGCTGAAGGAACCATCTACTGACTTACTGTGGCTGACGCTGGATTTGTAGATGCTGGTTAATGGAGGTACTTAGATTTGCCCACAAAGTTAATTTTTTTTTGGCTTCTGATGTTCAAGGTGGATGTTCATCTGAGCTGTTTTGACGCATTTGTGTAACAGTAATTAAACATGTAACAGTAATTATTATTATTGGGTTTTTACAGAAATGAAAGAGTGAAAAACGGGTTCAAACCTTTGAAGATGGATGTAAAGTTCAGGCAGCAGTGGTTAGGGTTACCTGCAGCTGCATTACTATACTCTGAAGATGTAAACACACTTACAGCTGCTCCAGTCTGGACCGTGAACTCCAGATGGTGAGTGAATGGTGTAAATCTGGGCTGGGGGCTCTGGTTTCCAGCAGGGACGGCGCGTCCTCGGCCTCTTTATTAACTGCGCTGCCTTTAGAAGGTGAACCTCTGAGCAATGTTTCCAGCTACTCAAAATAGCACTGCTGCAGGACCCCCAGAGGGCGGAGCGTCCTCTCAGGTGCCAGACCATCCTCAAGACCTGGTCACTACTCTTCAGATGGACAGTTTTCACTCAGATGTCCTCAGAGTTCCTCCTGGGAGATTCAGAGAAATCAGGAAGTGGCGTGCATGTTTTCTTTGTGGGCTGCTGCTCTTGGAGGTCTCCTGACAGAGTTTGGCTCACTTTGAGACCGTTTTGTTAATTACCTTGATGTGGGAAGAGTTGGAGGATCTGGTCCTTTCTCTGCAGCTCTGGCCCCCCCACCCCATCAGCCGACACTCCGACCCCCACCATGTAGACTGGACGTGGACTTTCTCCTTCAGGACAGCCCTCCTACAGATGCTTTGCAGAACATTCTCGTGAGGAACAGACACCAGTTTGATGTTGTTCTGCTTTGAAAATATTCCAGATCTGCTTGTGACAAAATCAAACAGAACTCAAAGGAACATTCCTAAATTGCTTTCTGATCCACTAAAGCTGCTTTCACCTCCATCCAGTTAAACCGACTCTGGACATGAGAGATCTACTTCCTGTCCCGGTGAGGCGCCGCCACTGTCGCCTCACCAGCTTTCCCTCCTCCCACACCTCCTCCTTCCCCATCACCTCCTTTTCCATCCAGACTTCTAGGAAGTTTCCTTTCTTCCAGGTGGTCCGGTGCTGCAGGTACAGCTGCAGGATTCTAACTGGGAGGACTAGGAGGGTTGATGTGGTCTGGTGTTTCTGCGGAGGACTCGCTGAAGAACGTTCTTTGGTTTTGTTTGCAGGTACGAAGCCGAGAACACCTTCTTCTGCAGTCTGAAGCTCAATGACTTCAACATCATCGACACGCTGGGAGTTGGAGGTTTTGGACGTGTTGAGCTGGTATGATCTCACACCAAATATTCATCAAAGAAGACGTTATTTGATTTTGTATTTTTCAAGTGAAATTCACTTGATTTTAATTTGCCACACTTTTTTATATCTTTTTATTTTGCTGAATTTCCTTTTCTTTTACTCTTTTCAGATTATTTAATTTTATTTCATGTTATTTGTGTGTGTGTTTCCATTAAATTGTCGGTAATTGGACTCCAGATCTTGTGATCCAGGCTTAAACCTGTGACAGGTCGTCTCGGTTGTGTTCATCATCTGCGTTGTCGTCACTCAGGCAGATTTACTGGCTACAGGACTGTAATGAGACAGGAGAGGAAGGGGCTGGGGCAGGAGTCTGGATTCCCTAGCTACAGGGGAAGCCCTGTGGAGGGCTTGGCCAAAAGCAGAGCAGGACATCCTGCTCAGGGTGTCCTGCATCTCTACGGGTATTTTTAGTTGTCAGGTTAAAACGCAGCACTGCTGGGGGGCGGGGTCTAAGATCTGACGGTCTGACCACAACAAGCCCCACCCACTTGCTCAGTGTGACACCATTAGCGTCTGAGCCGCCAGTAGGTTCCAGAATGTAATGGCGCCCGCTCACCACACGCACATGCATACATACAAACAAAAAAGAAAAATCAAGCAGTATATGTAGAGTTTGCTCGGGGCAAGGGGCTACTTCTGACGCAACCAGAAGGAAAAAAGCAATTCCTTTGTTGACCACCATGAGCTCTAAAGGTAGAACAGTTTGGTTAGAGACAAAAAAACCCAAAACAAACAAACCCAGTTCTGATCGTGGAAACCCTTCTAGCAGCTGTCGCACCTCAGATAACATGACGTAGGGATTCCGTCCATAAATAGATGATCCCATCATGTTCTATAAATGGCAGTGAGCTGTCTACAACCTGAACGCTGTTGCTTCACCGCATTATGTCATTGAAAATCTGTTTTAGTTTCTCAAAGCAGATGAACACAGAAGCCCCTGAGGAAATGCTGAAGGCTATATTGGGCTCTGATGCCATCTGATGTATTCTGTTGGCCACTGTTGGCCCCTGATGGGCCCCTGATGGACTCTGATGGTCCCCTGATGGACTCTGATGGGCTCCTGATGGGCTCTGATGGGCCCCTGATGGACTCTGATGGGCCCGTGGTGGGCTCTGATGGGACCCTGATGGACTCTAGTGGGCCCCTGATGGACTCTAATGGGCCCCTGATGGACTCTGATGGGCCTCTGATGGGTTCTGATGGGCTTGTGGTGGCCTCTGATGGGCCCCTGATGGCCACTGTTGGCCCCTGATGGACTCTGATTGGCCCCTGATGGGCCCCTGATTGTCTCTGATGGGCCCCTGATGGACCCCTGATGGACCCCTGATGGGCCCCTGATTGTCTCTGATGGGCCCCTGATGGACTCTGATGGGCCCGTGGTAGGCTTAGATGGGCCCCTGATTTCCTGAGCTCCTGTGATGAAGAAGCTTTTTGTATTTTTCAGGTGCAGCTGAAGAATGATGAGGCCAAGACGTTCGCCATGAAGATCCTGAAGAAGCGCCACATTGTGGACACAAGGCAGCAGGAACACATTCGCTCAGAGAAACATATCATGAGTGAGGCACACTCCGACTTCATCGTCAGGTCTGGACCTTAAAAATAAAAGCTTCTGTAGACAGAAATAAACTCAGCATAATTGTGATCTATGTGTGTTTTCAGACTGTACCGGACTTTTAAAGACAGTAAATACCTGTACATGCTGATGGAAGCATGTCTGGGTGGAGAGCTTTGGACCATCCTGAGAGACAGGTACGCCAACACTGACACCAGATACCAGTGAAGGAGAACCGGTTAAGAGGTCATAGCACATAAATTGTAAATGATGGGCACACCAACAGGCAGAAAACGGTAAAGAAGAAAAATAAAAAAAAATTAAAAATGTATTTCATAAAATAAATATATTTTTAAACATATTGATTTATAACAAATTAAACTGAATTTTAAAATTTATTAGAAATTTGTTTTCATTTCTGTTTGGACCAAGATCTCTGATGTTCCAGAGATCTGGAGCCACTCTCCCAGCTTGGAGAACACAACTCCAAACGCTTCAACTATCAGTGGCAACACTGCACCTTCAGGTCTTGTCCATCTCCTCCTTTAAGCCCGGTACTAGTTTCTTGTGTTCCTTCTTCTTGATATTGCTGTTACTTGGGATTGCCACGTTAATCACCACTGCTCCCTTCTGGAGTTTATCAACCACCACTATGTCTGGGTGGTTTAGACTTTGGGACTTCCAACCCATATTCAGTGCAAATCTTTATGTACTATGTGACTGCTATCTGGTTGTGTCGTTCCATGTATGCCAGAATCATACGTCCCGCTATTGTATGCTGGATTGTTTCTGGGGCATCTTTACAAAGTCTGCAGCTGGGGTCTGGTCTGGTGTTGGTAGACCTGGTCTCTGTTGTATCTGGGGTCTGGTCTGGTGTGGTAGACCTGGTCTCTGTTGTACCTGGGGTCTCATCTGGTGTGGTAGACCTGGTTTCTGTTGTATCTGGGGTCTGGTCTGGTGTGGTAGACCTGGTCTCTGTTGTATCTGGGGTCTCGTCTGGTGTGGTAGACCTGGTCTCTGTTGTACCTGGGGTCTCGTCTGGTGTGGTAGACCTGGTCTCTGTTGTACCTCGGGTCTCGTTTGGTGTGGTAGACCTGGTCTCTTTTGTACCTGGGGTCTCGTCTGGTGTGGTAGACCTGGTCTCTGTTGTACGTGGGGTCTCATCTGGTGTGGTAGACCAGGTCTCTGTTGTACCTGGGGTCTCGTCTGGTGTGGTAGACCTGGTCTCTTTTGTACCTGGGGTCTCGTTTGGTGTGGTAGACCTGGTCTCTGTTGTACGTGGGGTCTCATCTGGTGTGGTAGACCAGGTCTCTGTTGTACCTGGGGTCTCGTCTGGTGTGGTAGACCTGGTCTCTGTTGTATCTGGGGTCTCATCTGGTGTGGTAGACCTGGTCTCTGTTGTACCTGGGGTCTCGTCTGGTGTGGTAGACCTGGTCTCTGTTGTATCTGGGGTCTCGTCTGGTGTGGTAGACCTGGTCTCTGTTGTACCTAGGGTCTCATCTGGTGTGGTAGACCTGGTCTCTGTTGTATCTGGGGTCTCATCTGGTGTGGTAGACCTGGTCTCTGTTGTACCTGGGGTCTCGTCTAGTGTGGTAGACCTGGTCTCTGTTGTACCTGGGGTCTCATCTGGTGTGGTAGACCTGGTCCCGGAGACCCGGAACATGACCCCCGAGCAATTATTACATAAACAACAGCAGGTAAAAACTCCCCTTTAAAAGGGAAGAAACCTGGACCAGGACCTGGATCATAAGGGGGGACCCTCCTGCTGAAGACTGGCTGGGTAGAGCAGGAAGTTAAGAGAGAATAGAGACACAGACGCACCATCAAAGGTACAAGACAGGATACAATAGTATAATTATCTATCAGCAGCAGAACTAAGACTTCTGTGTATATATGTGATATATGGATAGTTGGTGATCCACATAGATGAGGACTGGATGTCATCAGGTATCCAACAGAGACATCCATACAGACAGGTGGAGGTAGACACTGGGATGGTCAGATGTGGGACTGCAGGTCAGCAAGCAGCTCCTGAGGTTTTGGTCTGCAGAACATGTACAGAAGAGAAAAAGAGGAGACAGACCAGCACAACTAACTACAAGAACATTGGACCACAATTATGCTTATGGGATACTGGTAATTAATAACTGATGACTGTTTGGTTCCTGTAGACCTCCCTAAACTGACTATAGACTGTTTGGTTCCTGTAGACCTCCCTGACCTGACTCTGGACTGTTTGGTTCCTGTAGACCTCCCTGACCTGACTCTAGACTGTTTGGTTCCTGTAGACCTCCCTGACCTGACTGTAGACTGTTTGGTTCCTGTAGACCTCCCTGAGCTGATTCTAGACTGTTTTGCTCCTGTAGACCTCCCTGACCTGACTCTAGACTGTTTGCCAGGCGGTTGCCAGGACAACGGTACTTGTTATGGTGTGGGGTTGTTCTTCAGGATCTGGGCTTGGCCCCTTAGTTCCAGTGAAAGGAACTCTGAATGCTTCAACATACCAAAAAGTTTTGGACAATTCCAGCTCCCAACTTTGTGGGAACAGTTTGGAGCTGCCCCTTCCTCTTCAACACGACTGTGCACCAGTGCACAAAGCAGGTCCATGAAGACCTGGATGACAGAATCTGGTGTGGATGAACCTGACTGGCCTGGACAGAGTCCTGACCTCAACCTGACAGAACACCTTAGGGATGAAATAGAGCGGAGACTGAGAGCCAGACCTTCTGGTCCAACATCAGTGTGACCTCATAAATGCTCTTCTGGAAGAATGGTCACAAATTCCCATAAACACACTACTAAACCTTGTGGACAGCATTCCCAGAAAAGTTGAGCTGTTATAGCTGCAAAGGTGGACTAATGTCATATGGAACCCTCTGGATCAGGAATGGGAGGTCACTTAAGTTCATATGCGAGCCAAAATTTCTTTCAGTTAAACAGCTCAAAAAGCCATACTTATCAGCACTTTACATCAGATCCAGACATCCCAGATACAACCTATCACCTTCTCAGGACAGGACAGTCCCCTCTCTTCTACAGTTATCAACCTCAGTGTGAGGCTGGACCCTCATCTAACATTCAATAATCACAATAAACATCTCAAAACCTCAAACCGGCTCAAAAACATTACTCCATCCTATCCTGTCCCTTTCTGACGAAAAAAAACTTGTTCATTCTTGTCTCCTCCCCATTGGACTACTGTAAAGCACTTCTCTTCAGGATTCCTGGCAAGATTTCCAAAAGCTCCAACAGATTCAGAAGAGTGCTGCCAGGATCCTGAGCATGAGCACATCACACTCATCCTCAAATCCCTGCAGTGGATCCTCATGTCAATACAAGGAGTCAATACAAAACTGCTCTCTTGACTCACCAGTGCATTCATGGCAATGCTCCAGTCTATCTTAAAGAAGTCATCACGCAACAAAAGTCATCTCACGACCCTTCGTTCTGGAAACAGCAACCTCCTCCACACCCCCACGACTAAGTTGAGGACTATGAGAGATAGCAAATCTGTGGAACTCCATTCCTGAACATCTGAAGGGCCCACAGGCTGTGTCTGCTTTTAAAAAGGCCTTAAGACCGTGTTTTATTTCAGTTTTATTTGTATATTAGTGCATTTTTCATTTGCATGTATGTGTGTTTTATATTTTAAAAGGCTGTAGTACTTTTAAATTTGTTTTAAATAAAAGTGCGTTATAAATAAAATGTATTATTTTTATGATGTTTGTTAGTTGAATGAATCTCAAACTTGACGAGGATGTAAATGTCTTTGAAGTGACGACAGGAAGTCTTGGTCCATCTGTGTGTTTCAGGGGTTCATTTGAAGACTCCACCACCAGGTTCTATACGGGCTGCGTCATTGAAGCTTTTGCCTACCTGCACACCAAAGGCATCATATACCGAGACTTGAAACCTGAAAACCTCATTCTGGACAGCCGAGGATATGCCAAACTGGTACGGTACAGCTACTCTTGTAAGTTCTCAGACCTTATAGGTGCTCTCCGAAGTTGTCAGAACTTCATCATCAACCAAACAAATGTTTGTTGTGTTGGAGTTCAGTTTAGATCAAATCTTTGCAAACATTAAACACATTTGGCTCCAAATGGAAAGTGAGTTCTAATATGTCAGCTGTAATAGCTGACATAGTAGAACTGGTTCTAATCTGGGAGCCAGTTTTAATTGAGGTGCAAAGGCCAGAGCCTCAGGAGCTGCACGCTGACCTGCAGTCCCACCCTCTGACAACTAGGACCTGGATCCAGACCTGCAGTCCCACCCTCTGACCACTAGGACCTGGGTCCAGACCTGCAGTCCCACCCTCTGACCACCTCAGTGTCTGCTGTCTACACCTGTTTAGATAGTGGTCTCTGTAGTCCACCAATTAACCAGGTACCAGTCTGATGGTCAGAAAACGCTTATGATCCAGGTCCTGGTCCAGGTTTCTTCGCTCCTAAAGGGGAGTTTTTCCTGCCACTGTTTGACTTAAGGTTTTTCTTCCACTAGGGGATTTTTTATCGGTAAAGCGCATAGAGACAACTTGTGTTGTAATAAATGCAATATAAATAAAATTGAATTGAAATGAAATTTAAGTGAGAGAAAGAAAATTGTGGCACATCCACTCTTTTAAACATTGATCAATGCATTTGATCAATGTTTGAATTGGATTATAGTCTCCTAGTGAGATGGTTATATAAATTTGACTCTTGTTTTGTTGATTGGATTATTGACGTTTGAGGAAACAACACTCGTTATTTCTCGGTAATTTAATAATTTATTAGGCCTAGTGGTTACAGTGGTGGGCTTGGGCATGGAGGACCCAGGTTCAAGCCCGGGGTTGCCCACAATGGTAAATCACTGACTCCCAATCACTAACTCCCAATTGCTCCCCGGGCTCACTAGTGAAACTCCGTGGTGTGCACGATGTCCATACTGTGAAAAAAAAAATTTAACAAACAGGAGCCTCAGTGTCGTGACAAACACAGCCACAACAGCCTAGGTCCTCCATCATGGTCCCAATTCAGCCACCGGCTATGTGGGTGTGAGTGTTGTGAGTCATCTTGGAGGATAGAGTTTGGACCCAGACTGTGGAGAATCTCCATGTCTCTGCACTGAGATCCAATGATGACAAGCCTTCTTTTTCCAGTGAGGCCGATGTCGCCCCACACCATCACACTGCCTCCACCAAAAGGTGTTCCTCTATCAATCAGCATAGCCTTCTCTGCGTCTCTCCACACTTTGACCCTACGATCCAACAGTCGTTGGACCCATTACCCACACCAGCGCAAGAGTCAATAGCAACATAAAAATAAGTTGGTACATTTTCTAGTGGTACATCTAGATTTGTAGAGTAGGTTTTAAATGTCCTTGATGCTGGAAAATGCAGTGGATTAGTCCATTAGTCCTCTAACCAATCAGAAGCAAATTTTGGCACAGAATATGTATGTTTATGTACGCGCTGTGAACGTCATTGTTAAATGAGTAATAAACAAATCAGTATTATCTTTTTCCAGGTGGACTTTGGTTTTGCAAAAAAGATTGGCTTCTGTAAGAAAACATGGACATTCTGCGGAACACCGGAATATGTTGCTCCGGAGATCATCCTTAACAAGGGTCATGACGTTTCTGCAGACTACTGGTCTCTGGGAATCCTGATGTACGAGCTGCTAACTGGCAGGTAAAGATGCAAAAAACATTGAGATTCAGGAGCCAGACTTTTGTTGTTTTACCATCTCTGTTTGTGTTTGTAGTCCTCCGTTCTCGGGTCCAGATCCAATGAAGACCTACAACATCATCCTGAGAGGGATTGACATGATCGAGTTCCCCAAGAAGATCACAAAGAACGCTGCCAACCTAATTAAAAAGCTTTGCAGGTAGATGGCACACTGCGTCTGAGAACATTTAATCTCCAGGACAAATATTTACCCATGAGTGCTTATGTTGGCAGGGATAACCCCTCAGAGAGGCTTGGAAACCTGAAAAATGGAGTTAAGGACATCCAGAAGCACAAGTGAGAGAGCTGAGCAGTTTTTCTGGACTTGCTCATGAATGTGGTACCAGCGAGAACACCAACTAAAACAAATGTGTTCTCTGCTCAGGTGGTTTGAAGGCTTTAACTGGGAGGGTCTGAAGAAAGGAACTCTGAGCCCGCCCATCATACCTGAGGTGAGACAACCCGTTTGTGCGACGAACACAAGGGGCCATCAAAATAAAAATAAAATACTAAACTAACAAAACCACAGTTACAAATAAAACTACAAATGCATTTGTTTTTTGTTCCTGTTTGTGTTTTTTCATGTGGGATATGCCAGACTTAACAGGTGAGTCTTAAGGCAGGTACAGAGGTCTTGAGGAATAGAGTTCCAAAGTCCCTGGGGCAGAGCAGGGGAAGGTTCTACACCCCATAGAGGATAAATAGGCAGGACGAATTGAGAGGAAGGAGGTTGAGGAAGACCTGAGTGTGCAAGATGGTCTGTGAGGTACATTATAGAGGGCTTTGAAGTTGAGGAGCAGACTTTTGAAATCAACTCGAGAGTAAACCAGGAGCCAGTGAAGCTGCTTGAGGATAGATGTGATGTGTGTGTGTGTGCGCGCGCACGTGCATGCGTGTGTGTGGTTAAGACAGAGTTCTGTCAAGGATGACACCTTGAAGGAAACAGCCTGGGTTTTTAGTGGAGCAAGGGAATCTAGAAAATAATGTAGTTGGTTTTTATAGTTCACCAGTTCATCAGGGGACGTTTTGCTTTGAGTAGTGGCAGACTGACAATAAAGGAGACCAACTTATAGTCAGAAATGGGCAGTTCAGAGGCAGTGGAGTTCAAAGGGGTCACACCACCGCAACAGATGAGGTCCAAAATATGGCTTTTAGAGAGGGTGAAAAAATTCACAAATTGTCCAAAAACTGTCCAGGCATGCTGTAAAATTTTGAGTAAAAATATGATTAGTATTATCCATATGAATATTAAAATTACCCAGGAGAATTATATTAGGAGATGCAGAACAAATGTCAGCTAAAAACACACCTATAAAACATCTGAGTTAGGCTTGGGTGGGCGATAAATGTGGCCACTGTAGTGCAAAGTGGGCCATCGATTTAGGACAGTAGATTCAAAAAACTGTGACTGGCACAGTAATGGGAGACGTGCTCCACTTCTGGGGGGGTAGCATCGGGAGACCACCTTCTCGTCTGGAGGCACGGGGCTGACAAATGCAAACAAATTCAGGTGGGATAGTTTGGTTACGTTGGGTGACGTCTCTGAACTGGTGCCAAGAAATCACATTTATGATCGTTTAGCAGATCATAGGTGTTGGAAACATAACAGATGTTAAGCTGCCTGAGAGGCTGCTTTGATCGAAAGTAGTGTCAGCACGCTGGGCTCAACGAACCGTCCTCTTTTAACGGACAGCAGAAGGATGACCAGAGGGACCATACTGAATGTGAGTCATCGGTGTCTCTGTATGATTTCTGACGACGAAGCTGAGCGATATCTGGGTGGAGACGTAAAACAGGTGGAGGCTCCAACAGGCGATGTCAAAGCTGGTAAAGTTCTGCTGCAGTGGACTAAAGCAGCGATGTGCCAGGATCCAGTACAGAGAGCAAAAGAATCCAGGCGAGCACTGATCAGACAGACAGTTCCTCAAACTTCCTGCTTGAATCTGCCAGGGACGCCAGGTGCTCAGCTGCTGACGGAGATGAGGTAACCGGTGCTTCGCCGAATTCTGTGACCCAGCAGGTTCTTGGGCTCCAGGCGGCGCTGTTGCCTCAGTTGAGTTCAAGTCACTGTTGCAGCTACGTAGGTACATGAACTCAGTGGGAGTTCAGCAACAGAGAAGTTTGTGGATGTTCCGTCACTCTTTGCGTAGTTTTTTCTTACTTTTTTGTTAATTACGATAGCCGTATGAAAAAGGTCATTTTGCTGGACCTGGTTTCTAAGCGGACCTGGTTTCTGACTGGACCTGGTTTTTGACGGGGACCTGGTTTTGTAACTGGGACGTGGTTTCTAACTGGAACGTGGTTTCTTACTGGACCTGGTTTCTGACTGGGACCTGGTTTCTTACTGGACCTGGTTTCTGACTGGAACCTGGTTTCTTACTGGACCTGGTTTCTGACTGGGACCTGGTTCCTAACTGGACCTGGTTTCTAAGCGGACCTGGTTTCTGACTGGACCTGGTTTTTGACGGGGACCTGGTTTTGTAACTGGGACGTGGTTTCTAACTGGGACGTGGTTTCTTACTGGGACGTGGTTTCTTACTGGACCTGGTTTCTGACTGGAACCTGGTTTCTTACTGGACCTGGTTTCTGACTGGGACCTGGTTCCTAACTGGACCTGGTTTCTGACTAACATTCCTGGTTAAGGACAGTTAGTACTCTCTGTCTTTGAGTTCAACATTGTGTTCTTGTGTCCAGGTCTCCTCCGCGGTTGACACCAGTAACTTCGACAGTTTTCCTGAAGACACAGAGGAGCCTCCCCCAGATGACAACTCTAGCTGGGACTATGACTTTTAAACCGTTTGAAGCATTGCCCCCAGCATACATAAAGAAGTTAAGGAGCCCATAGATGCTGCTGCTGGTCCAGTGCTACCTGGATGTGCAGGTTCCAGTCCTGAAAACCAACACTGCATTTGCTCTGATGGTTGAGACACGTTCAAACGTATCTGGAATGTAGAACGTTACTGTTTCTTCAATGACTCGGGGGGCAGCTTCTTTGTGCATTCTTCTATCGCCTTTTAGACTTGTGAAGCTCATCTTTATGCCTGAAAACTGCTTCATCAAAACCTCTGTTCAGCCTCAAGAGGAGGCAACATGCCTGAAAACAACTTTGTTGAACTACCATCACAGTTCCTTCAGCTTCTAGAAAGCTCTCATGTCTCTAGGGTATAATCAGTCCTTCCACTGGAACGTCATGACAGTGATGACCAGAGACTTGGTTTTAGAGAAAAAAACTAAAGCGGTGGAGGTAAATTTTTCTCATCTGTAAAACCTTTTTCTATTTTCAAGTTTTGTCTGGAGTTTTTTTCTTTTCTTCATTATTATCATCAGGAATTTCTTCTTTTGCCAAGTGACCAGGTCAAAACACAATTGTTATAACTTATTTCTTTTTTTTACAGTAAAAAGTAAAGTAAAGTAAAACGTCTTCTACATTGAGAAAGTCTGAAAATATTTTCCCAATTTTTAGAAGAATGGTACAATTTTATTTTGTCAAATCATAAATTGTTTTGTTTCTCCCTTTATTATATTTTATTATATTTCATCACAGGTTTTTATTTTGAAGTTGAAGCTTTTATTTTGAAGCTGATCAGACGTTGAATCATTAAAACTTTGGTCTTCCTTCGATGGCTTCAGTAAACTCAACCTGACATCGTTGAACTTTGACAAACTCTGCAGCCTTCCTCGATGGCTTCGTAGAGCGTGTCCCCACCCAGAGGGGCTGTCTTCTGTTGTTGTTGCTGCTCTGTGGCAACTGGAGGAGGCAGTGGAGGATCCAGGAACCTCTGTGGGTTCAGTCCTCTGATGACGACTGGACGCATCCCTCAGCAGCAGAATTCACGTCTGAGCCCTCAAACTAGAGGTGGTGTGATACCTTCACTTCAGCCAGCCATCCATTATCTGTACCCGCTTTATCCGTGTCTGGGTCACGGGGGTCTGTCGGAGCCTATTCCGACACATATCAGGCGAAAGGCAGGGGTACACCCTGGACAGGTCGCCAGTCTATCCAGGGCCACATACAATACAAACAACCAATCACACTCACATTCACACCTAGGGAGAATTTTTTAGAATGTTCAATTAACTTAAATGCATGTTTTTTGGACTAACCTTCACTTCCTTATAGCTTAAAGACACAATAATAGTGGTTTTCATGCAGCTGACCGCAAAAATTTCTGCTTCCATTTGTTTCTGTTGTTCGTTGAAGCATGAAGACAGATTTTGTTCCTGTATATGTTCATCACAGATATTTTAATGTGTTTTAATTTATTATCAGCTGTTTGATTGTGCTTGAAAGATCAACCCTATGAAAGAGATCTGGACACACCTCCTGTTACATCATATTCTAATCAAATCTGGCTTCTGGCTTCTGGAGCAGCTTCTGCAATGAGGACAGACAGATTTGACCAAGATTTATGCAAACAAAAAACATGCTACACCATCAGACCCTTTCAGGACAACTCCACACCACTCACGTAGAAGCCTCATACAGTACAATAAGATTATGAAAAGGATACCTGCGATCTGTCTTCACGGCTCAAAGTTTACTTTCAAAAGTGACATCAGAGTCACATGACTGCTTCCTGCTCCCAAAAACAGACCTGTTTGGACCAGGACACACTTTTTCAGATAAAATCATTTTTTGTGGATATAAGTTTGTTTGATTCTATTTTTGCAGATTCATTTGTATATTTTGGAAGTGTTTTTAGGTGTGTGTGATGTTTGTATATAATTGTTTTTATTATTCTTATTATTCTTCTTCCAGTGGTTGACATGGTAGCTGAGGAAACAAGCTTTATGGTTGTGACTGTTAGAAAATAAACAAAAACACAGGAACAAATTCAGATACTTTGGAGGGTTTTCTTTTCTTTTTTATGTTTAAATGGTATCGGCTGAAATCTGGCTGTGACTGCACTAATAATGTTGAATGAAAATGTGAGGCCAGGAAGATCGCGTTCTGATTGGACATGCTATCATTCAGACTTGGTCTGAGAGTGTGAACATAGACTTTTACAAATAAAATACACTGATTACAAAGATCAGGAGCATCCTCTCCCAGAGTGATGCTGGAAAACTAATTCAGACATTCATGTCTTCTAGACTAGATTACTGTAACGTGCTGTTGGCTGGATGTCCAAGTAATTCTCTGAAGATCCTCCAGCTGATCCAAAATGCAGCAGCGGGAATGCTGACAGGAATCAACAAGAGAGAACACGTCTCTCCAGTGTTCACTTCCACCAACATTTTATTACTTGTTTATAAAGTCCTAAACATCCAAATTCCTGGTTTTCTCCAAGACCTGATGGTTCCTAACAGAGTTCTCTGTTCTCAGAGTGCAGGTTTACTCGTAGTTCGTAGAAGATCCAGATGTGGATTTGGAGGAGGGGTCTTCTGCTATCAGGAACCATCACTATGGAACCAACTTCCAGTTTGGGTGAAGGAGGCTGACACCACCTCCACCTTTAAAACCAAACTTCAACGTTTGTGTTCAGTAAAACATCTAGTTGGTGTAAACTTTAGTGTGTCAGGACCAGTAGTCACAGCTGCAGCTGCAGGACCAGACTAGAGCAGCTGGTCTTCAACACAGCTTCATCTGGATCTGCTGCTGTAGACCTGCTGCAGGGGGACACCAACATGATCCACTGAGTGGTGCCCTTCACCTTCCTCCGTTTCTCTGTCTCTGCTTCACCTGAATCCTCATTTATTAACAATATCCCATAAACTTAATTGTGGTCCATTCTTCTTGTAGTTGGTGCTTGTCTGGCCCTTCTTTTCCTCTTCTGTACATGTTCTGCAGACCAGAACCTCAGGAGCTGCTTGCTGACCTGCAGTCCCACCTCTGACCATCCCAGTGTCTGCCTTCACCTGTCTGTGTGGATGTCTGTTGGATACTTGCTGACATCCCGACCTGCAGTCCTCATCCCCTTGGATCACCGTCTATCCATATATCACCCATATACACAGAAGTCTTAGTTCTGCTGCTGATAGATCATTTTACTAATGTATCCTGTCTTGTACCTTTGACGGTGTGTCTGTGTCTCTTCTCTCTACTTCCTGCTCTACCGGCTGGTCTTCAGCAGGAGGGTCCCCCCTTATCATCCAGGTTTCTTCCTTCTTAAAGGGGAGTTTATCCCATTGTTTATGTAATAATTGATCTGGGTCATGTTCTGGTCTCTGGAAAGATCCTGGAGACAACTTGTATTGTAATAGATGCTGTATAAATAAAATTGAATTGAATTCAAATAGTTTGCAAATGAAAAACAAATCCTTTTTAAGATTGATGTGCTCTTCTAAGGCTATTACTGATGTCTTTCCCTTTTGGCATGTTACGGCACACCTGCAAACTGTCAGTGTCTACTTGTATAGATTTCTGCACACCTGCCAATGACAAGGTTATCAATATCCAACGATCAGCAGGACCTGCCTGCTACTCTTCAATTTCCTGGCAGGAATGAGCTACTAAGTTTTGGCCAGGTGATTTTTATCGTTTTGGTTCAATTTGCGTTTAATAAATGACGTAATGATGAAGGCAGCATATTTCACTCTTCCTCCGCTGTTTTTTATGAATGAAGAGATGACATCACTGGTTGGGTCCTCCCCCTCCGATGCGGGAAAAACCTCACGATCTGACAGAGATGCCCCCCGCGCGAGTCTCATCCTCTCCTCCTCTTCAGACTGAGGATGAGTAATCCAGCCGGAGAGGGAGGAGACCTTGGCATCATCATCATCATCAGCAAACGTGGAGAACCAGAAGGTGACGAGTCAAAACGTTTCCTAAAAGTGTTTGGAGCTGGCTAATTCTTGGAGCCTAACTGACGGATATTTCTACGTTTCTGGAGAGTAGCTGGACCAAACTAAATGCTGCAGCAAAACCACAGGAGCGGGACAAACATATAGATTTACTCGTCCAGCGCCCTGATTAACGTTTGGACACGAGGAGGCGTTCCTAGTACGGTGATACCCGACTAATTTATGGATTAAATGGTGACTGAAATGCTTTAAATGAGGGGTGATGACAGCCTCCATGAAAGAAACCAGAACATCTCTGTGAAACTCACAGTGTCCCTACTCCCTCGTGATGCTCCAGTGACCGGGTCCTGGATTACATCTGGAATCTCTGGCCGATATCTCTGTGCGGCGAGAGTACAGCCACTCCTCTTGGGACCCGGTTAATCTCTGGATCACCGTGTCGGACATGTTCTGTTTCTGTCTGCAGAGTCCACTGCTGAAGCTCCAGGCACTAGAGGTAGAGGGGGTACCCTCTCTGGGGCCGTCCCCTGAAGAGAGTCCCCCAGCTCGGAACAGCAAGGAGCAGAAGAACCCCGGCGTCCCCGCCGAGAAGACGGCGGCAGTCTGTCACAACGTCCCGGTGGACGAGAACGAGCCCCCAGGTAGGAGCAGCTGTGTGATCCGGGCTGACGCAGGGCGGCCTTCCGTCCGCCAGGGGTCAGGTCCAGGGTCCAGGTACAAGGGGGTATTTCTGGACAATGTGTGGTGAATCAGCTGAATGTGTGCATGTGTGTGTGCGTGTATATGTGTGTGTGTGTGTGCGTGCGTGTACATGCGTGTGTGTGTGTTTGTGTATGTGTGTGTGTGAGTGTGTGTGTGTATGTGTGTGTGTGAGTGTGTGTGTGTGCGTGTATGTGTGTGTGCGTGTATATATGTGTGTGTGTGATGTGTGTGTGATGTGTGTGTGTGCATGTGTGTGATGTGTGCGTGTGTGTATGTGTGATGTGTATGTGTGTGATGTGTGATGTGTGGTGTATGTGCGTGTGTGTGTGTGTGCGTGTGTGTGTGTGTGTGTGTGTGTGTGTGTGTGTTCTGAGTACAGGCTTTTATTCTCTCCATCTTATTTGAAATATTTAACTGCAAAATGTTTTCTCATTAAAGCTGCTTATACTGTCCTCATTAAAATAAATGTTATTCGTCCACCATTTTATTACTATTCTTTTAACCCATTTTGTTTTATGTAAAAATATAATAAAACTAATCAGAATGTAATGAATCAGGTAAACCTCAGAGCAACAGCAACACTCTTCTCTTTTCTTTCAACGTATCACTATCTATTCAACAAAAATGAAGACAGAAAGAATATAAAGTAAGTCATGTGGACAGCTCTGAGTACCTCCGCAATGCTTCCACAGGAACTACTGATCACCATGAACTAATCATATCATTAGCAGGTGTGCAGATCTGATCATCGTCCAGATTGTATTCTGATACTGACACCTGCTGCTTCATCTGCTACATCTTTCATTGTCTAAATAATTATTTGTCCTTTCTTCCTGCAGAGCTGCTGACTGTCCTGACCAGACCTTCACAATCACCCAGACATCAGCCCTTGATCCCCATCCACCTGGGCCAGCAGCCCCTGACCCCCAACGGCAGTCCCCACTACTCCCCACAGAGGAGCCCCCCCGGAGGTGAGGGGGGAGGACTAGGAGATGGGTCAGACGGTGGAGGAGAGGGAGGCGAAGCTTTACTTCAGCTGCTGTCGGGACTCTCCAGCCCCCTGCCCTCCCCCCGCTGCTCCGGCCACAGCCAAAGGTTCAACTCTGACCCTGACACAGCACCGTCCCCCCCCAGCAGCCAGCAGTACATACTGTAAGCCCCGCTCCCTGAGTCTTTTGGTTGAGTCCGAGTTCAGGTTTGGATTGGGGTCTGGATCGATGTTGAGGTTTGGATTGGGGTGTGGGTCGATGTTGAGGTTTGGGTTGGGGTGTGGGTCGATGTTGAGGTTTGGGTTGGGGTTATGGTATGGTGAACTTTATTATTTCAGATGGGAAATTTGTTTTACAGTCAACAATTAAATTCACACACACACATAATCATGCACTAACATGCCACAGAATGCTATTGAGAGTTACAGTGGTGGCAGGGACAAATTAATTTTTAAGCTTGTTTGTTCTGCACCTCAGCAAAGCATATCTGCAACCAGATGTATTTAAAATCTGCAAAGAGAGGGTGAGAGCAGTTGGCAAGAATCACCTATGTCTTTCTTTTAACTCTGTCTCTGTATACCAGAGAGCTCATCAAACTGAATTCCAACCAACGTACTGCTCATCCTGACCTTGTAGTCCATCTATTTTTATTTTTCATTTTATTTTTCATAGGGCAAGGTTTAGGTTGGGGTTGACATTTGGGTTAGGGATGAGGTTTGACTTGGTTGTTGAGATTCGGGTTGAGGTTTAGGTAGAAATTGGAGTTGGACTGGAGTTTTGAGTTGGGGTTGAGGTTAGGCTGGGTTGCAGGTTGAAGTTTGGTTTAGGATGTTTGGGGTTGAGGTTGGGGATGAGGTTATGGTTGGAGCTGAGGTTGGGGATGAGGTCACGGTTGGAGTTGAGGTTGGGGATGAGATTATGGTTGAAGATGAGGTTTGAGTTTAGGTTGGGTCTGGGTAGAGGTTTGGGTTGGGGTTGAGGTTTGGATTTTTGTGGTTTGCGTTGAGGTTGCGGATGAGGTCACGGTTGGAGTTGAGGTTGGGGATGAGGTTACGGTTGGATTTGAGGTCACAGTTGGGTTTGAGGTTGGGGTTGGGGATGAGGTCACGGTTGGAGTTGAGGTTGGGGATGAGGTTACGGTTGGGGTTAAGGTTGGGGATGAGGTTACGGTTGGATTTGAGGTTGGGGATGAGGTTACGGTTGGGGTTAAGGTTGGGGATGAGGTCACGGTTGGATTTGAGGTTGGGGATGAGGTTACGGTTGGGGTTGGGGATGAGGTCACAGTTGGAGTTGAGGTTGGGGATGAGGTTACAGTTGGATTTGAGGTTGGGGATGAGGTTACGGTTGGGGTTAAGGTTGGGGATGAGGTTACGGTTGGATTTGAGGTTGGGGATGAGGTTACGGTTGGGGTTAAGGTTGGGGATGAGGTCACGGTTGGATTTGAGGTTGGGGATGAGGTCACGGTTGGAGTTGAGGTTGGGGATGAGGTTACGGTTGGGGATGAGGTCACGGTTGGGGTTGGGGATGAGGTCACGGTTGGAGTTGAGGTTGGGGATGAGGTTACGGTTGGATTTGAGGTTGGGGATGAGGTTACGGTTGGGGTTAAGGTTGGGGATGAGGTTACGGTTGGATTTGAGGTTGGGGATGAGGTTACGGTTGGGGTTGGGGATGAGGTCACGGTTGGAGTTGAGGTTGGGGATGAGGTTACGGTTGGGGATGAGGTCACGGTTGGGGTTGGGGATGAGGTCACGGTTGGAGTTGAGGTTGGGGATGAGGTTACGGTTGGATTTGAGGTTGGGGATGAGGTTACGGTTGGGGTTAAGGTTGGGGATGAGGTTACGGTTGGATTTGAGGTTGGGGATGAGGTTACGGTTGGGGTTAAGGTTGGGGATGAGGTTTGGTTTGAGGTTTTCGTGGGTGACATGTGTTCTGAGATGTTTGTTCTGAAGAGACAGTTTCATTTTGACCTTGTTGCCTTGGTGCAGCATTAATCATTTTTATGTCATCAATCCATAATCTTTTATTTCCAGACCTACAGCCTGAAGCAACGAGAGAAAATGTGTTTTTCTGTCTCACTTTACTTCCTGTTTACTGATGAAAAGAACTAATAGTCTCCCAGCATTTCTGGCCTACTTCCTGTTGGTTTGGGGTTGTTTTGGAGCTACGGGACCTGGTCGCCTTGCCGTCACTGAGTGGACCGTGAACTCCAGTGTAAACCAGAATATTCTAGAGACAAAATATGTCTGGTGCATATGCTGTCAGGTCTGGTTTCAGGAGGAACCTCGCTGATGCTGAACCCCACTTGTGCTTTTGTCCAGGTGTCGGGGTTTGGGGGCCAGGACTGAAGCATTGGAGGACGAGCTGTCCCCCTCCATCCCCTTCCTCACCAGACAGATCCAGAGCCTGAAGAAGAGGGTCCGCAGGTTTGAGGATCAGTTTGAGCAGGAGATGAACTACAAGGTAAATCTGACCTGTAACATGTCAGCTGTGTCAAAATGAGTCTTTTCAGAAAGTTTCATTTTTTTTCACTTCAGGAGCCCACCAACATGCTAGGACAAGAGAATGTGCTAAATCACTGCAACAAAATGAAATACTTTCAAGAACTTGTTGCTGTTATAAATGAACCCAGCAGATTACATCAAACTTTCACTTGTGTTATGTTTTGATCTAAGGTTTCCTACAGTAGCTATTGTGCTGGCTCTGAAAGGGTTTGATGTTCAGCATAGCCTCTGTTTGTGCGGAGACATTTTATATATGACTGGCTGAGAAGCTCAGACATCTGTAGATTGATCCAACAGCTCAACAAGAAGGCCATTCAGTCAATTTAAATGCTTGTGTCTCTGTAATTTCTCTTTTTCTCACAGCCGTCCCACAACGATAAATACTCAAACCCAGAGATGGTTGGAGTGATGAGTGAACTAGCAAAGGCTCGTAAGCAGCTCAAAGGTAAGAACACCTGCAAATGTTGTAGCTCACAAACAGGACATCCCAACTTCTGGTTAAGAACCTACTTCGTCTTGCCACGTGTGGAAAGAGAGAGGTCCAGCGCAAACATTACCCTTTAATGTTTTGAGCCACATGGTGTGAAGGAGGGATGATTAGTAAGGTCACAGACGAAAGTAAAGAAGTAAGGACTGCAGAGAGATGAAATTAAACAGTAAAGACTGCATAGATGAAAGTAAGAAGTAAGGACTGCAGAGATGAAAGTAAGAAGTAAGGACTGCAGAGATGAAAGTAAGAAGTAAGGACTGCAGAGATGAAAGTAAAGAAGTAAGGACTGCAGAGATGAAAGTAAGAAGTAAGGACTGCAGAGATGAAAGTAAGAAGTAAGGACTGCAGAGATGAAAGTAAGAAGTAAGGACTGCAGAGATGAAAGTAAAGAAGTAAGGACTGCAGAGATGAAAGTAAAGAAGTAAGGACTGTAGAGATGAAAGTAAGAAGTAAGGACTGCAGAGATGAAAGTAAGAAGTAAGGACAGCAGAGAGATGAAAGTAAAGAAGTAAGGACTGCAGAGATGAAAGTAAGAAGTAAGGACAGCAGAGAGATGAAAGTAAAGAGTAAAGACTGCATAGATTAAAGTAAAGAAGTAAGGACTGTAGAGATAAAAGTAAAGAGTAAAGTCTGCAGAGAGATAAAAGTAAAGAGTAAAGTCTGCAGAGAGATGAAAGTAAAGAAGTAAGGACTGGAGAGATAAAAGTAAAGAAGTAAGGACTGCAGAGATGAAAGTAAAGAAGTAAGGACTGCAGAGAGATAAAAGTAAAGAAGTAAGGATTGTAGAGATAAAAGTAAAGAAGTAAGGACTGCAGAGAGATAAAAGTAAAGAAGTAAGGACTGCAGAGATTAACGTAAAGACGTAAGGACTGCAGAGATGAAAGTAAAGAAGTAAGGACTACAGAGAGATGAAAGTAAAGAAGTAAGGACTGCAGAGATGAAAGTTAAAAGTAAAGACTGCATAGATGAAAGTTAAAAGTAAGGACTGCAGAGATGAAAGTAAAGAGGTAAGGGCTGCAGGGATGAAAGTTAAAAGTAAGGACTACAGAGAGATGAAAGTAAAGAAGTAAGAGCTACAGAGAGATGAAATTAAAGAAGTAAGGACTGCAGAGATGAAAGTTAAAAGTAAGGACTACAGAGAGATGAAAGTAAAGAAGTAAGGTCTGCAGAGATGAAAGTAAAGAAGTAAGGGCTGCAGAGATGAAAGTTAAAAGTAAGGACTACAGAGAGATGAAAGTAAAGAAGTAAGGACTACAGAGAGATGAAAGTAAAGAAGTAAGGACTGCAGAGATGAAAGTTAAAAGTAAAGACTGCAGAGATGAAAGTTAAAAGTAAGGACTGCAGAGATGAAAGTAAAGAGGTAAGGGCTGCAGGGATGAAAGTTAAAAGTAAGGACTACAGAGAGATGAAAGTAAAGAAGTAAGAGCTACAGAGAGATGAAATTAAAGAAGTAAGGGCTGCAGAGATGAAAGTTAAAAGTAAGGACTACAGAGAGATGAAAGTAAAGAAGGAAGGACTACAGAGATGAAAGTTAAAAGTAAGGACTGAAGAGATGAAAGTAAAGAAGTAAGGACTACAGAGAGATGAAAGTAAAGAAGGAAGGACTACAGAGATGAAAGTTAAAAGTAAGGACTGCAGAGATGAAAGTAAAGAAGTAAGGACTGCAGAGATGAAAGTAAAGAAGTAAGGACTGCAGAGATGAAAGTAAAGAAGTAAGGACTGCAGAGATGAAAGTAAAGAAGTAAGGACTGCAGAGATGAAAGTAAAGAAGGAAGGACTACAGAGATGAAAGTTAAAAGTAAGGACTGCAGAGATGAAAGTAAAGAAGTAAGGACTACAGAGAGATGAAAGTAAAGAAGGAAGGACTACAGAGATGAAAGTTAAAAGTAAGGACTGCAGAGATGAAAGTAAAGAAGTAAGGACTGCAGAGATGAAAGTAAAGAAGTAAGGACTGCAGAGATGAAAGTAAAGAAGTAAGGACTGCAGAGATGAAAGTAAAGAAGTAAGGACTGCAGAGATGAAAGTAAAGAAGTAAGGACTGCAGAGATGAAAGTAAAGAAGTAAGGACTACAGAGAGATGAAAGTAAAGAAGTAAGGACTACAGAGAGATGAAAGTAAAGAAGTAAGGACTGCAGAGATGAAAGTAAAGAAGTAAGGACTGCAGAGAGATGAAAGTAAAGAAGTAAGGACTGCAGAGATAAAAGTAAAGAAGTAAGGACTACAGAGAGATGAAAGTAAAGAAGTAAGGACTACAGAGAGATGAAAGTAAAGAAGTAAGGACTGCAGAGATGAAAGTAAGGAAGTAAGGACTACAGAGAGATGAAAGTAAAGAAGTAAGGACTGCAGAGATAAAAGTAAAGAAGTAAGCACTACAGAGAGATGAAAGTAAAGAAGTAAGGGCTTCAAAGAGATGAAAGTTAAAAGTAAGGACTGGAGAGAGATGAAAGTAAAGAAGTAAGCACTACAGAGAGATGAAAATAAAGAATTAAGGACTGCAGAGATGAAAGTAAAGAAGTAAGGGCTGCTGAGATGAAAGTTAAAAGTAAGGACTGCAGAGAGATGAAAGTAAAGAAGTAAGGACTACAAAGAGATGAAAGTTAAAAGTAAGGACTGGAGAGAGATGAAAGTAAAGAAGTAAGCGCTACAGAGAGATGAAAGTAAAGATGTAAGGACTACAGAGAGATGAAAGTAAAGAAGTAAGGACTGCAGAGAGATGAAAGTAAAGAAGTAAGGACTGCAGAGATGAAAGTTAAAAGTAAAGACTGCAGAGATGAAAGTTAAAAGTAAGGACTGCAGAGATGAAAGTAAAGAGGTAAGGGCTGCAGGGATGAAAGTTAAAAGTAAGGACTACAGAGAGATGAAAGTAAAGAAGTAAGGACTACAGAGAGATGAAAGTAAAGAAGTAAGAGCTACAGAGAGATGAAATTAAAGAAGTAAGGACTGCAGAGATGAAAGTTAAAAGTAAGGACTACAGAGAGATGAAAGTAAAGAAGTAAGGACTGCAGAGATTAACGTAAAGACGTAAGGACTGCAGAGATGAAAGTAAAGAAGTAAGGACTACAGAGAGATGAAAGTAAAGAAGTAAGGACTGCAGAGATGAAAGTTAAAAGTAAAGACTGCAGAGATGAAAGTTAAAAGTAAGGACTGCAGAGATGAAAGTAAAGAGGTAAGGGCTGCAGGGATGAAAGTTAAAAGTAAGGACTACAGAGAGATGAAAGTAAAGAAGTAAGGACTACAGAGAGATGAAAGTAAAGAAGTAAGAGCTACAGAGAGATGAAATTAAAGAAGTAAGGACTGCAGAGATGAAAGTTAAAAGTAAGGACTACAGAGAGATGAAAGTAAAGAAGTAAGGTCTGCAGAGATGAAAGTAAAGAAGTAAGGGCTGCAGAGATGAAAGTTAAAAGTAAGGACTACAGAGAGATGAAAGTAAAGAAGTAAGGACTACAGAGAGATGAAAGTAAAGAAGTAAGAGCTACAGAGAGATGAAATTAAAGAAGTAAGGGCTGCAGAGATGAAAGTTAAAAGTAAGGACTACAGAGAGATGAAAGTAAAGAAGGAAGGACTACAGAGATGAAAGTTAAAAGTAAGGACTGAAGAGATGAAAGTAAAGAAGTAAGGACTACAGAGAGATGAAAGTAAAGAAGGAAGGACTACAGAGATGAAAGTTAAAAGTAAGGACTGAAGAGATGAAAGTAAAGAAGTAAGGACTACAGAGAGATGAAAGTAAAGAAGGAAGGACTACAGAGATGAAAGTTAAAAGTAAGGACTGCAGAGATGAAAGTAAAGAAGTAAGGACTGCAGAGATGAAAGTAAAGAAGTAAGGACTGCAGAGATGAAAGTAAAGAAGTAAGGACTGCAGAGATGAAAGTAAAGAAGTAAGGACTGCAGAGATGAAAGTAAAGAAGGAAGGACTACAGAGATGAAAGTTAAAAGTAAGGACTGCAGAGATGAAAGTAAAGAAGTAAGGACTACAGAGAGATGAAAGTAAAGAAGGAAGGACTACAGAGATGAAAGTTAAAAGTAAGGACTGCAGAGATGAAAGTAAAGAAGTAAGGACTGCAGAGATGAAAGTAAAGAAGTAAGGACTGCAGAGATGAAAGTAAAGAAGTAAGGACTGCAGAGATGAAAGTAAAGAAGTAAGGACTGCAGAGATGAAAGTAAAGAAGTAAGGACTGCAGAGATGAAAGTAAAGAAGTAAGGACTACAGAGAGATGAAAGTAAAGAAGTAAGGACTGCAGAGATGAAAGTAAAGAAGTAAGGACTGCAGAGAGATGAAAGTAAAGAAGTAAGGACTGCAGAGATAAAAGTAAAGAAGTAAGGACTACAGAGAGATGAAAGTAAAGAAGTAAGGACTACAGAGAGATGAAAGTAAAGAAGTAAGGACTGCAGAGATGAAAGTAAAGAAGTAAGCACTACAGAGAGATGAAAATAAAGAATTAAGGACTGCAGAGATGAAAGTAAAGAAGTAAGGGCTGCTGAGATGAAAGTTAAAAGTAAGGACTGCAGAGAGATGAAAGTAAAGAAGTAAGGACTACAAAGAGATGAAAGTTAAAAGTAAGGACTGGAGAGAGATGAAAGTAAAGAAGTAAGCGCTACAGAGAGATGAAAGTAAAGATGTAAGGACTACAGAGAGATGAAAGTAAAGAAGTAAGGACTGCAGAGATAAAAGTAGAGAAGTAAGCACTACAGAGAGATGAAAATAAAGAATTAAGGACTGCAGAGAGATGAAAGTAACGAGTAAAGACTGCATAGATTAAAGTAAAGAAGTAAGGACTGTAGAGATAAAAGTAAAGAGTAAAGTCTGCAGAGAGATGAAAGTAAAGAAGTAAGGACTGCAGAGATGAAAGTAAAGAAGTAAGGACTGTAGAGAGATGAAAGTAAAGACGTAAGGACTTCAGAAATGAAAGTAAGATGTAAGTACTGCGGACATGAAAGTAAATAAGTAAGGACTGCAGAGAGATGAAAGTAAGAAGTAAGGACTGTAGAGAGATGAAAGTAAAGAAGTAAGGACTGCAGAGATGAAAGTAAAGAAGTAAGGACTGTAGAGAGATGAAAGTAAAGACGTAAGGACTTCAGAAATGAAAGTAAGATGTAAGTACTGCGGACATGAAAGTAAATAAGTAAGGACTGCAGAGAGATGAAAGTAAGAAGTAAGGACTGTAGAGAGATGAAAGTAAAGAAGTAAGGACTGCAGAGATGAAAGTAAATAAGTAAGGACTGTAGAGAGATGAAAGTAAAGAAGTAAGGACTGCAGAGATGAAAGTAAAGAAGTAAGGACTGTAGAGAGATGAAAGTAAAGACGTAAGGACTTCAGAAATGAAAGTAAGATGTAAGTACTGCGGACATGAAAGTAAATAAGTAAGGACTGCAGAGAGATGAAAGTAAGAAGTAAGGACTGTAGAGAGATGAAAGTAAAGAAGTAAGGACTGCAGAGATGAAAGTAAAGAAGTAAGGACTGTAGAGAGATGAAAGTAAAGAAGTAAGGACTTCAGAAATGAAAGTAAGATGTAAGTACTGCGGACATGAAAGTAAATAAGTAAGGACTGCAGAGAGATGAAAGTAAGAAGTAAGGACTGTAGAGAGATGAAAGTAAAGAAGTAAGGACTGCAGAGATGAAAGTAAAGAAGTAAGGACTTCAGAAATGAAAGTAAGATGTAAGTACTGCGGACATGAAAGTAAATAAGTAAGGACTGCAGAGAGATGAAAGTAAAGAGTAAAGACTGCATAGATTAAAGTAAAGAAGTAAGGACTGCGGAGAGATGAAAGTAAAGACGTAAGGACTGGAGAGATGAAAGTAAAGACGTAAGGACTGCAGAGATGAAAGTAAGGAAGTAAGGACTGCAGAGAGATGAAAGTAAAGAGGTAAGGGCTGCAGAGATGAAAGTAACGAAGTAAGGGCTGCAGAGATGAAAGTAAAGAAGTAAGGGCTGCAGAGATGAAAGTTAAAAGTAAGGACTGCAGAGATGAAAGTAAAGAAGTAAGGACTGCAGAGATGAAAGTAAAGAAGTAAGGACTGCAGAGATGAAAGTAAAGAAGTAAGGACTGCAGAGATGAAAGTAAAGAAGTAAGGACTGCAGAGATGAAAGTAAAGAAGGAAGGACTACAGAGAGATGAAAGTAAAGAAGTAAGGACTACAGAGAGATGAAAGTAAAGAAGTAAGAGCTACAGAGAGATGAAATTAAAGAAGTAAGGACTGCAGAGATGAAAGTTAAAAGTAAGGACTACAGAGAGATGAAAGTAAAGAAGTAAGGTCTGCAGAGATGAAAGTAAAGAAGTAAGGGCTGCAGAGATGAAAGTTAAAAGTAAGGACTACAGAGAGATGAAAGTAAAGAAGTAAGGACTACAGAGAGATGAAAGTAAAGAAGTAAGAGCTACAGAGAGATGAAATTAAAGAAGTAAGGGCTGCAGAGATGAAAGTTAAAAGTAAGGACTACAGAGAGATGAAAGTAAAGAAGGAAGGACTACAGAGATGAAAGTTAAAAGTAAGGACTGAAGAGATGAAAGTAAAGAAGTAAGGACTACAGAGAGATGAAAGTAAAGAAGGAAGGACTACAGAGATGAAAGTTAAAAGTAAGGACTGAAGAGATGAAAGTAAAGAAGTAAGGACTACAGAGAGATGAAAGTAAAGAAGGAAGGACTACAGAGATGAAAGTTAAAAGTAAGGACTGCAGAGATGAAAGTAAAGAAGTAAGGACTGCAGAGATGAAAGTAAAGAAGTAAGGACTGCAGAGATGAAAGTAAAGAAGTAAGGACTGCAGAGATGAAAGTAAAGAAGGAAGGACTACAGAGATGAAAGTTAAAAGTAAGGACTGCAGAGATGAAAGTAAAGAAGTAAGGACTACAGAGAGATGAAAGTAAAGAAGGAAGGACTACAGAGATGAAAGTTAAAAGTAAGGACTGCAGAGATGAAAGTAAAGAAGTAAGGACTGCAGAGATGAAAGTAAAGAAGTAAGGACTGCAGAGATGAAAGTAAAGAAGTAAGGACTGCAGAGATGAAAGTAAAGAAGTAAGGACTGCAGAGATGAAAGTAAAGAAGTAAGGACTACAGAGAGATGAAAGTAAAGAAGTAAGGACTGCAGAGATGAAAGTAAAGAAGTAAGGACTGCAGAGAGATGAAAGTAAAGAAGTAAGGACTGCAGAGATGAAAGTAAAGAAGTAAGGACTGTAGAGAGATGAAAGTAAAGAAGTAAGGACTGCAGAGATGAAAGTAAAGAAGTAAGCACTACAGAGAGATGAAAATAAAGAAGTAAGGACTGCAGAGATAAAAGTAAAGAAGTAAGGACTACAGAGAGATGAAAGTAAAGAAGTAAGGACTACAGAGAGATGAAAGTAAAGAAGTAAGGACTGCAGAGATGAAAGTAAAGAAGTAAGCACTACAGAGAGATGAAAATAAAGAATTAAGGACTGCAGAGATGAAAGTAAAGAAGTAAGGGCTGCTGAGATGAAAGTTAAAAGTAAGGACTGCAGAGAGATGAAAGTAAAGAAGTAAGGACTACAAAGAGATGAAAGTTAAAAGTAAGGACTGGAGAGAGATGAAAGTAAAGAAGTAAGCGCTACAGAGAGATGAAAGTAAAGATGTAAGGACTACAGAGAGATGAAAGTAAAGAAGTAAGGACTGCAGAGATAAAAGTAGAGAAGTAAGCACTACAGAGAGATGAAAATAAAGAATTAAGGACTGCAGAGAGATGAAAGTAACGAGTAAAGACTGCATAGATTAAAGTAAAGAAGTAAGGACTGTAGAGATAAAAGTAAAGAGTAAAGTCTGCAGAGAGATGAAAGTAAAGAAGTAAGGACTTCAGAAATGAAAGTAAGATGTAAGTACTGCGGACATGAAAGTAAATAAGTAAGGACTGCAGAGAGATGAAAGTAAGAAGTAAGGACTGTAGAGAGATGAAAGTAAAGAAGTAAGGACTTCAGAAATGAAAGTAAGATGTAAGTACTGCGGACATGAAAGTAAATAAGTAAGGACTGCAGAGAGATGAAAGTAAGAAGTAAGGACTGTAGAGAGATGAAAGTAAAGAAGTAAGGACTGCAGAGATGAAAGTAAAGAAGTAAGGACTGCAGAGATGAAAGTAAAGAAGTAAGGACTTCAGAAATGAAAGTAAGATGTAAGTACTGCGGACATGAAAGTAAATAAGTAAGGACTGCAGAGAGATGAAAGTAAAGAGTAAAGACTGCATAGATTAAAGTAAAGAAGTAAGGACTGCGGAGAGATGAAAGTAAAGACGTAAGGACTGGAGAGATGAAAGTAAAGACGTAAGGACTGCAGAGATGAAAGTAAGGAAGTAAGGACTGCAGAGAGATGAAAGTAAAGAGGTAAGGGCTGCAGAGATGAAAGTAACGAAGTAAGGGCTGCAGAGATGAAAGTAAAGAAGTAAGGGCTGCAGAGATGAAAGTAAAGAAGTAAGGGCTGCAGAGATGAAAGTAAAGAAGTAAGGACTGCAGAGAGATGAAAGTAAAGACGTAAGGACTGGAGAGATGAAAGTAAAGAAGTAAGGACTGTAGAGATGAAAGTAAGAAGTAAGGACTGCTGAGATGAAAGTTAAAAGTAAGGACTGGAGAGAGATGAAAGTAAAGAAGTAAGCGCTACAGAGAGATGAAAGTAAAGATGTAAGGACTACAGAGAGATGAAAGTAAAGAAGTAAGGACTGCAGAGAGATGAAAGTAAAGAAGTAAGGACTGCAGAGATGAAAGTAAAGAAGTAAGGACTGCAGAGAGATGAAAGTAAAGAAGTAAGGACTGCAGAGATAAAAGTAGAGAAGTAAGCACTACAGAGAGATGAAAATAAAGAATTAAGGACTGCAGAGAGATGAAAGTAACGAGTAAAGACTGCATAGATTAAAGTAAAGAAGTAAGGACTGTAGAGATAAAAGTAAAGAGTAAAGTCTGCAGAGAGATGAAAGTAAAGAAGTAAGGACTTCAGAAATGAAAGTAAGATGTAAGTACTGCGGACATGAAAGTAAATAAGTAAGGACTGCAGAGAGATGAAAGTAAGAAGTAAGGACTGTAGAGAGATGAAAGTAAAGAAGTAAGGACTTCAGAAATGAAAGTAAGATGTAAGTACTGCGGACATGAAAGTAAATAAGTAAGGACTGCAGAGAGATGAAAGTAAGAAGTAAGGACTGTAGAGAGATGAAAGTAAAGAAGTAAGGACTGCAGAGATGAAAGTAAAGAAGTAAGGACTTCAGAAATGAAAGTAAGATGTAAGTACTGCGGACATGAAAGTAAATAAGTAAGGACTGCAGAGAGATGAAAGTAAAGAGTAAAGACTGCATAGATTAAAGTAAAGAAGTAAGGACTGCGGAGAGATGAAAGTAAAGACGTAAGGACTGGAGAGATGAAAGTAAAGACGTAAGGACTGCAGAGATGAAAGTAAGGAAGTAAGGACTGCAGAGAGATGAAAGTAAAGAGGTAAGGGCTGCAGAGATGAAAGTAACGAAGTAAGGGCTGCAGAGATGAAAGTAAAGAAGTAAGGGCTGCAGAGATGAAAGTAAAGAAGTAAGGGCTGCAGAGATGAAAGTAAAGAAGTAAGGACTGCAGAGAGATGAAAGTAAAGACGTAAGGACTGGAGAGATGAAAGTAAAGAAGTAAGGGCTGCAGAGATGAAAGTAAAGAAGTAAGGGCTGCAGAGATGAAAGTAAAGAAGTAAGGACTGCAGAGAGATGAAAGTAAAGACGTAAGGACTGTAGAGATAAAAGTAAAGAGTAAAGTCTACAGAGAGATAAAAGTAAAGAAGTAAGGACTGGAGAGAGATGAAAGTAAAGACGTAAGGACTGGAGAGATGAAAGTAAAGACGTAAGGACTGGAGAGATGAAAGTAAAGAAGTAAGGGCTGCAGAGATGAAAGTAAAGAAGTAAGGGCTGCAGAGATGAAAGTAAAGAAGTAAGGGCTGCAGAGATGAAAGTAAAGAAGTAAGGACTGCAGAGAGATGAAAGTAAAGACGTAAGGACTGGAGAGATAAAAGTAAAGAGTAAAGTCTACAGAGAGATAAAAGTAAAGAAGTAAGGACTGTAGAGAGATGAAAGTAAAGACGTAAGGACTGGAGAGATGAAAGTAAAGAGTAAAGTCTACAGAGAGATAAAAGTAAAGAAGTAAGGACTGTAGAGAGATGAAAGTAAAGACGTAAGGACTGGAGAGATGAAAGTAAAGAGTAAAGTCTACAGAGAGATAAAAGTAAAGAAGTAAGGACTGCAGAGATGAAAGTAAAGACGTAAGGACTGGAGAGATGAAAGTAAAGAAGTAAGGACTGCAGAGATGAAAGTAAAGACGTAAGGACTGGAGAGATGAAAGTAAAGACGTAAGGACTGCAGAGATGAAAGTAAAGATGTAAGGACTGCAGAGACATGAATGTAAATAAGTGAGGTCTGCAGAGAGATGAAAGAAAGGAAAGAAGTAAAGCTGGTCTGCACAGAGATGAATGTAAAGAAGATCTGAAGATGTCATGGTCTTGTTCATGAGTAAGAGAAGAATGGAGCAGATCTAGGAGGCGAGTTGTTTTAAAGCTGCTCATATGACAGTTTTGTGATCTTGTGTTATCTGTGCAGAGCTGAGATTGAGGCAGTCTGTGTTTGAGACGAAGGAACATGAAACCAGCGACAGCTGCAGGTAACCTGGTCTGTGTTGACTTGTGTGCGCACTAACGTTTGATCAGCTTTTTACAATGATTGGAGCCCATTTTAGTTATAGTGAAGCCAAACATGTTTGCTGCACAGCGTCCACATTCTCGTGGTAGTGGTGTTTATTACAGCTTCCTCCAACATCAGGAAACGGCTCTCCTACAATACAGGACGGCTGTAACTTCAAACTTGGTCAGAACTGAGCTCAGGCCCAAAATGGTCTTTGTAACATCGTTCCTGCCTTGTGGCAAAGTCCTCTTGTTTGGTTCTGATCCGTTTCAAATAAACAGAGTCAAAACTGCAGCAACTACAAAATCCAAACTCATACAGGATGAACCTTGTCAGTGCCTACTGGTTCTGACTGGTTCTTGTTTCTGTCCTTACCAGCACTCACAGGGAGGTCTGTCTCACCAGCTCCTTCCAGCAGATCATAGCGCTGCTAGATCCCAGTTAACCCAACACCACAGCACGCCTCCACAGGAACATGACGAGTGAACTAAAGTTCACCGTTCACCTACTCCTCAGGGATGTGGGAGAGAATATTTCAGCTCTTAAATTCACCCATTATGACTCGTTAGCCTTAAGGTATGTTAGACAGATGTAACTCATGAACAAACCGCATTTGACATGAAACAAACAGATGCTTCATGAAATGAATCACTTTTAAATAATAATTCATATACATTGAAGTTTTTTTGTTTTGTGCTTCACCTTTGGGGCCAATAAATTAATGAAAATGAGACAAAACCACGCAGAGTTTTATAAATTCAATCTTTCTTAACATTGATTGTCCTTCAGCTCCCTGACTCTGAATGTGTTTTCAGATCCAGATCCAGCTCCGGGTCTGGTCAGCAGGGGCCGTTGGACCACAAACTAAGTCTAGAGGAAACTGTGGAGTCTCTGTTCAGACGGCTGAGGGAGAAGAGACGAAATCTGGGTCTCCCTGAGAACATGAAGGTTAGTGTTGAACTGCATCATCTGCTCCCGTCTGCTCTTTCTCCATAGGTCCACCACCCCAGACTCTTCCTTGTCCTCCAGCTGATTCTTGTTTTGTTGGTCAGACCTGGATGCAGATGTTGATTTTCAGTTTCTGAGCGGTTTGTGTTCTTGTTTGTGTGCAGGAGATGTCTCAGGCTCAGATGGTGATGGAGAAGATCACTCTGCAGAAATGTCTCCTTTACCTTGAGAGTGTTCATGGACGGCTGGTGAGACCCCACCCACTCAACATATGACCATTAGTACCACAGACAGAAGGGTCTATAAGAGATGGATCCAGAAAATGGCCAATATTTTTATAAATTTAATCCGTTTATGTCCAGTCACTGTTATTCATTGAGGCGAGCTTCCTCTTGGTGAATTGGAGGATTTTTTTCAGAAGCTTTTCTTTTGAAGGAGGTTCTCAGACTCTGATGGATCTTCCTGACATGTGTCAGTCATGGTAGAGGCTTGATCTGTCTCACACTGCAGTGAACGTGACCCCTCTCCAGGTCCCAGGTCTCCAGGTCTGAGCAGCTCCAGGATGAGGAGGGGATTGTGGCTGATATCTTCCCTCTTGGTCAAGGAGTTATTGAAGCTCTCCCTCTGGCTGTAGACCAGAACCTTAGAAAAAACAGAAAGACCATCTGCATCTGCACTGCTCTGATCAATAAGAAACAAGACTGACCTCCTCCACAAACATAACATGTAAAACATGATTACAATCCTGTTCATTTGTGTTACGGATGGAAGGGGTGGGTGGATGGGAGACAGGGGTGGGGGGTGGATGGGAGACAGGGGAGGTGGATGGATGGGAGACAGGGATAGGGGTTGGATGGGAGACAGGGGTGGGTATATGAATGGGAGACAGGGGAGGTGGGTGGATGGGAGATAGAGGTGGGGGGTGGATGGGAGACGGGGTGGGTGTATGGATGGGAGACAGGGATAGGGGGGTGGATGGGAGACAGGGGTGGGTGGATGGGAGACAGGGGTGGGTGTATGGATGGGAGACAGGGATAGGGGGGTGGATGGGAGACAGGGGTGGGTATATGAATGGGAGACAGGGGAGGTGGGTGGATGGGAGGCAGGGGTGGGTATATGAATGGGAGACAGGGGAGGTGGGTGGATGGGAGGCAGGGGTGGATATATGAATGGGAGACAGGGATAGGGGGGTGGATGGGAGACAGGGGTGGGTATATGAATGGGAGACAGGGATAGGGGGTGGATGAGAGACAGGGATAGGGGGATGGATGGGAGACAGGGGAGGTGGATGGGAGACAGGGGGGATGGATGGGAGACGGGTGGGGGTGGATGGGAGACAGGGATAGGGGGTGGATGGGAGACAGGGGTGGGGGGTGAATGAGAGACAGGGGTGGGGGGTGGATGGGAGACGGGGTGGGTGTATGGATGGGAGACAGGGAAGGTGGATGGGAGACAGGGATGGGGGGTGGATGGGAGACGGGGTGGGTGTATGGATGGGAGACAGGGAAGGTGGATGGGAGACAGGGGTGTGGGGTGGATGGGAGACAGGGATAGGGGGGTGGATGGGAGACGGGCGGGGGTGGATGGGAGACAGGGATAGAGGGGTGGATGGGAGACAGGGGGGATGAATGGGAGACAGGGTTGGGGGATGGATGGGAGACGGGTGGGGGTGGATGGGAGACAGGGGTGGGGGTGGATGGGAGAGGGGGTGGGTGTATGGATGGGAGACAGGGGGGGTGGATGGGAGACAGGGGTGGGGGGTGGATAAGAGAATGAGGTGTTGGGTGGATGGGAGACAGGGATAGGGGGGTGGATGGGAGACGGGTGGGGGTGCATGGGAGACGGGTGGGGGTAAATGAGAGACAGGGTCTTTCCAGAAACACAGAACATGACCCCAATCAATAATTACATAACCAACAGCTGGTAAAAACTCCCATTTAAGAGGGAAGAAACCTGGATCAGGACCTGGATCATAAGGGGGAAGAAACCTGGATCAGGACCTGGATCATAAGGGGGGACCCTCCTGCTGAAGACCAGCCAGGTAGAACAGGAAGTAAAGAGAGAAAGAAGAGAGAGGATCAACATTAATTGACATGTAGGATGAGAGCAAAACATTATCAGAGCCAAACAGGACAAGAAAACAGTTTTAACATGAACCTTCCTGGTTTGGGGGATAGAAACTTTGCAAAGCTATAGACATCAGGGGCACTGCTGCAAAGACCAGCAAGTATATCTTAGAAGTCAATCAACTGCAACGCAATGACAGTTTTTGACATCTGTTTGCCCCTGTTTTGTCTGCCAGGGATCTAAGAGGGAGAAGAACCTGGTGAAGCCGCTGTACGACCGGTACCAGATGATCAAGCGTTTGCTGTGTGCCAGCCCAAGCATCGCCACGATTGTAAGAAACACTCACACATGTGCAGTCACGGCATGCCTGCAGGGATGGGAGGTATTACTCTAATTATGTAATGAAAACAGCATTCAAAAAGCCCAAAGTGCTGATCGAACAAGCAATGAGGAAACAAGAGCTTTCTGAAAAGTGCTGTTTTAACCAGTGGACACATTAAAATCCACATTCTCTACAACTACAGTAGACCTGCACGCGCCCCAGTCAGATCGAAGGCGTTGAGGAGATGAAAAAGGTGGTTTTGTTTCTGTTTTAGGAGGAGGAGGATGGCTCTGATGAAGAGTCTATGAATTTCTCACTGCTTGAAGAACTTCCTGTCCAAAGTCTTCAAAGAGCGACTCGGCCAGCAGCTAGTGAGGAGGACAGCGATCGAGATAGCGACCCAGCCTTCGTGTCCCCGATAGAGGAAGAGAAGGCCATCCTTCAGAAAACCGCTCTCACCACCGCCAACCTGCATGAAGCCTCCAGGTAAGTCTTCACCTCATCCCAGTGTTTATCCCTCCAACCCATCAGGTTTCCTTTGTTAAAGAGCAAACAAGTTCACATTTCAGTTATCTTGTTGGTCTTGTAGCTTAATGGAGGTTCATCATGCATAGAGACACTGCCTGATAACGGTTGCTCATGGAAGCATGTCCAAGTCCAGTCCAAGTCCAGCACCCTGTAAGAAACCAGGACCATTTCTGAAGGATGAGGAAGACTCCTGTCACATAAACAAACTGAAATCTATCCAATAAACCAGTCTGAGGTCTAACAAGACCAGTATAGACACCAGTCTGATGTCTTACAGGCCTCGTATAGACACCGGTCTGAGGTTTGACAGGACCAGGTTAGACCAGTATAGACACCGGTCTGAGGTTTGACAGGACCAGGTTAGACCAGTATAGACACCAGTCTGAGAGGACCAGGTTGGACCAGTATAGACACCAGTCTGTGAGGACCAGGTTAGACCAGTATAGACACCGGTCTGAGGTCTGACTGGACCAGTATTTCCCTCTGTCATTTCACTAATCCAGGTCTCAGCTGCTGGAGTGTCTGCGAGAGACTAGAGTCGAGAAGAAGACAAGGCGTAAGGTTCTGAAGGAGTTTGAGGACGAGTTTTACCGACAGACTGGACGGTGAGTGAAGTTACCCAACAGCTGAAAGAGTTCGGAGATGTTTCGATCATGTATCTGATTGATGAGCGAACTGTTTCCTGACAGGATATGTCAAAAAGAGGACCGCACTCCAATGAAAGAGGAATACCATGAATATAAACAGCTCAAAGCAAAGCTGCGCCTGCTGGAGGTCCTGCTCAGTAAACAGGAAGTCACCAAAACCGTGTGAGGAACCAAACACGGAGAGTAACTGTCAAAACGTGAATCAGAAATATGTTCAACACAGGTCCAACTTGTATTAGAAATGTCCATCATGTCTCAAAACAGTGTCCAACATGTCGGAAGATTGTCTGAAATGTTTCACACAAATTTGATATATTTGACAAGAATGTCTGACACGAGTCGAGTCTGACATGAGTCCAACAACAGTCGAGTCTGACATCAGTCTGACACAAGTTAATTCCAACATCAGTCTGACACATGCCGAGTCTGACATCAGTCTGACAGGAGTCGAGTCTGACAGGAGTCGAGTCTGATAGAAGTCGAGTCTGACACGAATCGAGTCTGACACAAGTCGAGTCTGACAGAAGTCGAGTCTGACACATGCTGAGTCTGACATCAGTCTGACATGAGTCAAGTCTAACAGGAATCGAGTCTGACACGAGTCGAGTCTGACATGAGTCCAACAACAGTCGAGTCCGACACAAGTTGAGTCCAACATCAGTGTGACACGAGTCAAGTCTGACACGAGTCGAGTCTGACAGAAGTCGAGTCTGACACATGCCAAGTCTGACATCAGTCTGACATGAGTCAAGTCTGACACATGCCGAGTCTGACATCAGTCTGACACGAGTCGAGTCTGACACGAGTCGAGTCTGATAGAAGTCGAGTCTGACACAAGTCGAGTCTGACACGAGTCGAGCCTGATAATGAGTCGAATCTGACATGAGTCCAACAACAGTCGAGTCTGACATCAGTCTGACACAAGTTGAGTCCAACATCAGTCTGATAGAAGTCGAGTCTGACAGAAGTCGAGTCTGACATTAGTCTGATACGAGTCAAGTCTAACAGGAGTCGAGTCTGACACGAGTCGAGTCTGACATGAGTCCAACAACAGTCGAGTGTGACATCAGTCTGACACGAGTCGAGTCTGACATGAGTCGAGTCTGACACGAGTCGAATCTGACATGAGTCCAACAACAGTCGAGTCTGACATCAGTCTGACACAAGATGAGTCCAACATCAGTCTGACACGAGTCGAGTCTGACACGAGTCGAGTCTGACATGAGTCCAACAACAGTCAAGTCTGACATCCGTCTGACAAAAGATGAGTCCAACATCAGTCTGACACGAGTCGAGTCTGACATCAGTCTGACATGAGTTGAGTCCAACATCAGTCTGACACATGCCGAGTCTGACATCAGTCTGACATGAGTTGAGTCCAACATCTGTCTGACACATGCCGAGTCTGACATCAGTCTGACATGAGTTGAGTCTGACAGGAGTCGAGTCTGACACGAGTCGAGTCTGATAGAAGTCGAGTCTGACAGAAGTCGAGTCTGACATCAGTCTGACAGGAGTCGAGTCTGACAGGAGTCGAGTCTGACACCAGTCGAGTCTGACACCAGTCAAGTCTAACAGGAGTCGAGTCTGACACGAGTCGAGTCTGACACCAGTCGAGTCTGACACGAGTTGAATCTGACATGATTCCAACAACAGTCCAGTCTGACATCAGTCTGACATAAGTTGAGTCTGACATCAGTCTGACACGAGTCAAGTCTGACACGAGTCGAGTCTGACACATGCCGAGTCTGACATCAGTCTGACACGAGTCGAGTCTGACACGAGTCGAGTCTGACATCAGTCTGACACGAGTCGAGTCTGACACATGCCGAGTCTGACATCAGTCTGACATGAGTTGAGTCTGACAGGAGTCGAGTCTGACACGAGTCGAGTCTGATAGAAGTCGAGTCTGACAGAAGTCGAGTCTGACATCAGTCTGACAGGAGTCGAGTCTGACAGAAATCGAGTCTGACACCAGTCGAGTCTGACACCAGTCAAGTCTAACAGGAGTCGAGTCTGACACGAGTCGAGTCTGACACCAGTCGAGTCTGACACGAGTTGAATCTGACATGATTCCAACAGTCCAGTCTGACATCAGTCTGACATAAGTTGAGTCTGACATCAGTCTGACACGAGTCGAGTCTGACACATGCCGAGTCTGACATCAGTCTGACACATGCCGAGTCTGACATCAGTCTGACACGAGTCGAGTCTGACACATGCCGAGTCTGACACAAGTCCAACACGAGTGGAGTCTGATTCCGGTGTGACGGGAATCCAGACCTGCCTCCTCCCCCAGTGTGAGCAGTGAAACCCGGTGTCAGTTGTCAGCTATTGTATTGATCGCAGCCTTTTCATCATTTTTTTCTTATTATGAATATTGATCCTTATCATGAACACTCCTTTCATTTTGGATATGAGTTCATTTTTTTTTTTTTAAAGGACTGAATGTGTTTTAATTCGAGTCCAGCTGAGAGCACTTTAATAGGACACCTCAGTCATGGAGGATGAAGATGACGGTTTGAGTTTGAAATGTTTCCTCACACAAAGACAATAAAGCTTTTTTGTGGTGAAAGTTTAAAGGTTTTCCTGTTAAAACAAACCCCTCCTGCAGAAATAGATTTTCAAGTAGAAATGTTTCAGATAAACATTGCAGAGAACTTCCTGAACTGGTGATACGCAAGCTGTGTTTATTTCACTTAAAAATAAAACTGCAAGCAGGAATCTGGGGTATAATGGAAACCCGCAATTGTCTCACCCTGCTAACAGCAGGTCACGATTAGACTAGAAACCAGGAATAGTGGAGCTGAGCTCCTGTAGTCTTGGTTTCAGCTCTGTCAGCGCATTTTTATATTTATTTTTGTAAAGTAATAATTTTTAACATAATAACTTCCTCTTTGTAACGTTTTTCTGTGCAGTACGAGCAAAGATTCTTCAAGAGCAATCTCCAGAAACCTGGTGATGACATTACAGGGGGCGTGTCCAGCTCTTCTGATACAGTCCCTGTTACTCACTGATGGTTAAATTAGAATCAATTACAACATAAATTTGTAATGACTTAAAGCACTTTAACATAAAAAAATTGACTTTTTTTTTGCCCAAACATTAAAGACAAATATGCTAATGGTTCCATTGGAGGATGTTGAAGGTGAGTTTGTGTATCCAGATTCCGGTTGCCGTGGCCTCGTGTCTTCTAAATGTGTGTCAGATGTAGTAAATGAAATGGTCTTCCAGAGGCTGCAAGGCGCAAACATCAAACATCCCAGTAACGTTTGTGCTCCGCTGTGTAAAATCTAAAACAAGATGTGCGTCTGTCCTGTAGCGAGAAACAGTCTTTTGCGTGAGAAGAAAACGGTAGATTAATTAAGCCTGTGTGTGTTTGTGCGGTCAAGTGTTAGAAGACTTAACAGCATGTAGCAAAGGGGTGTAAATGCTGATAAATGTTCAGGATTTCTTTTACATTTGGGTCTGGAATCAGATGCTGTTTATGGACTTGTTCACATTGTTGTACCAGGTAAAATGGTTTAAAACATGAAGAGTGATCCTGGAGCTGTGCTCAGTTAGCATGCTAAAACTAACCTGAAGTCAGAGCAAACACAGTGCTAGCGGGCACCATGCTAACTAGCTTACGGCTAGCATGTCTTATTGACTGTTTAGCATCTGTATGAATGAGCTAGCTCGCCATCCCTACTAGCAATTAGCCTGTGCCGTTTCCTGCTTCTGCAGTCTTATTTCCTGTATAGCTCGTTGTACCCTGAATATTGCTACCATGATGCTAGCGTTATGGTAGCTGTTCTCGTGGAACGTTCCCAGCTCTGAAAACGCTGCCACGTTTCAGCCCTCTATGAAGTCTTCTGTCTTCGATAAAATCTTTGACCCACTGATGAAAGACATCGTTAGGTTTCTGTGGTGTGACATGAACTCCGTCACACCTGTCGCTATAAACATTGCAGCTGTGTATAAACAGACTATACTATTCTTATCTTCTGTATCTTGGGTAAAACATCTGAGATGATGAGGCTCGTTTAGTTTTGATCGTTTCTTGATCCTGACTGCCCGTCGTTGTCCATGTTGTGATTTATTTATGCTGCTGTGACAATGATTAATGTCCCTGTGATGTGCAGTTGTGTATGACCTGACAGATTTGTATACAGAAGTTTCAAATAAATATTTTTATTTACACAACCTTATTTTATTTCATCAGAAATTTTATTGTCAATATTTCACATTCAAAGAGACACCAGATAATCAGAGAGACACAGGACACCAGCTGAGACAACAAGTCAAAGAGGCACGTTCCCTCCAAAACAACCACACACAGACCAAACAAGGCAAAAAAAACAAGCCCAACAACATCCAGGACAAAACAAATGTTCCTGATGATGTGCCCAATTTGACCCGATGCAGCCGCGTGATGATGACCACAAAAAAACAACTTCAGGGACATCACGGGCTACACAACACAACCATACATCCTTCCAATTTCTATACCCACGTTAACCTTCTCAGGGTCACGGGTGTCCGCCGGAGCCGATCACGACTCATTCCAGGCGTGAGGCAGGGGTCCTCCTGGACAGGTCGTCAGTCTATCCAGGGCCACATACAAATACAAACAACTGTGCGCAATCACACTCACGGGCAATTTAGAATAATCAATTTAGTATGCATGTTTTTGGACTGTGGGAGGAAGCCGGAGTACCAAGAGGGAACCCACGCAAGCATGGGGAGAACATGCAAACTCCACACAGAAAGACTCCCGCCGGGCTGGGCAATCAAACCAGGAACCTTCTTGCTGTGAAGCAACAGTGGTAACCACCAAGCCACCATGCAGCCCACAACCATACATGTGGATCTCAAAGAGACAAATACCCCACTAGAAAGCCACTTCTACAGAGAGACACAGGTGAATACATGGAGACACAGGACAACAGCTACAAAACAATGAACCCTTCCGTTTGAGACCAATGTAATGACTGATGAGACAAAAACATAAATCACTGTCAGTGAAATGCAACAGAACCTTATGGAGAGACGGGGCAGCCTTAAACGATAAACCACACCTTCAAGGAGACAAAGCTGACAAAGGTCAAAAAACTGAAAGACAAAACTACTCTTTCATACTTGAATATTTCATATTTTTATTTCACAGGACATTATGTTTCCCTCTTATACATATTCAGTCTAGTCAGAGCCCTGTTCGGCAGATTTTAATCCCTGATGGGAGCAGAGACCAGAAACCAGGACAGGTTCGTGGAGGTGATGTGCTAGACAGGTAACCTCACTGATGGTAGAAGCTGGGATGACTCTGAACACATCAGATGAGCCTTGGTATGATGTGATGACAGGTCGCAGGCCTTTTATCTCTTTGTAGTGTCCGTAGTGTCTGATCCTGTAGTGGCCGCTGGAGGCGGACGGGGGGATGTGCCACTCCACCGTGGTGTTACTCTGACGATTCGAATCCTTCATCCAATGAAACCTGAAAGAAACCCGACTTTTCAAACTCAAGGACAGCCGGAGGTAACATCGGTCTCAGCAGGGACACCTGGAACCTGGACTCAATCTAGTTTTAGCTTTGAGACAAGGACTTCTACATTTGGATGGCTGGCCCAAGTCAAGTCTTTAATGCATCCTGATTAAATCTAGACGGCTTCGTTGGCAGTCTGAACATCCAAAAACCATGAAACATGATTTTTTTGTGATTCAAAGAACGTCCGGAGGTGATTTCAGATATATTTCCTGATGTCTGATCATCAGATGTTCACAGATTTATCTCAGGCTAAACCATCTGTTTGCTCACAAGAAGTTTTAAATGGCTGTTTGTCTCGCTGGCAACATAACACATATGACAGCGTCCACTGGAGTGATGAAAGTGGCGGTGTCAGAGCCTGGAAAGGACTGTTTCCTGATTTCGTAATATTTACAGTCTGGTACAACAAGTTTGTGTCTCCATAGTTACATGTCATCCATGACAATTGTACGGGGGTATTTTAATGAACTTCATCCAGTAAAATTATATAAAACCACTCATTTATGCAAAATCAAGAGGTTGCTTGGCTGTGGTTGATGTCAGCTGTCATCACTTGGGCTAATTCAAGCAGTCCTGAATCGACCTCTGAGCTGTGATCTAGGATTGTCATAATTTTTATTTGAATTATGTCATTTTGTGCCATTTACTGTACTAAGAGACTGCTGACACCAGCTCTGGGTTGGTCTAGAAGGGCTCAGGGTTGACGTCTGCTAGGCACAACTAACCAGAATACACCAGCTGGACTTTCTAAAAATCAACAGCTTGTTCCTCTGGCAGCAGATGGTTTGAGCTTCACCTCAGACAATTTCAGGACCACTAGCTAACAACTGAAATGGCTAGAGCTGAAACGAGAAGTAGTGGAGGTGGACTGGGACCTACAGGCCCCTAGCAGAACTGCAGCAGTAGACTTGCTCAATCCACTGGCAACTAGGACTATTTTTTTTTCAGCTGAGCTCCATTAGTTCTGGTTTCCGCTCTGGCAGCACATGCTTTGGATGCTGTTTCAGTAGCGACATCTGAACTAAGAACAGATTTGAATGATGGTGGGTGTGTGCCTTGCCCATTTTTGGATTAACCGGGCTCGGCAGCATCGATTCCTCCCAACATGCAACAAGATACTTCATAAACATGAGCCTGGGATTGGGGGTTTGTCCAGTTCTTACCGTTCAGTTCACACCCCAGAAGATGGTTTCTTACCACCAGTTCCTCACTACCATAGCAACTATGGAGATTAGTGAATGTCATTCAGGTCACACAGATCCGATTTGATCACTTATGATAAATCATGGTCGGTCAGAAAGATCGGATCCTGATCGGACCAGCTGGAGAACCATTTTAAGCTGCAACGTTAACATGTTTTTGTTTTGTTTTTATTTTTGATCTCTGATAGGAGCACCATTTTTGAGACCTAGTATGCTAAAGCCTTCAGCAGCTCTGGCACTAAATGTTCTAAAAGTTTCCCGTTCTATCAAGGGGTCTGAAACTGTCCTCACACAAACTTACCTGGTCTCCCATGATGCATCAGTGTGGACGACTTCCCAGGTGTTGGTTCTGTTGTCATAAATCTCCACAGTGACAAAAGTTTTATCCCTCTGGAACAAATAACACTGAGTGGGTAAGACCGAACAGAAAGTTCTGGAAGTCCATTAACAGTACAAACAACTGGGGAAACATTCTTACAATGTCTCCAGAGTGTCGAGGGTTTCCTGCCACAAATGTGACCAAGACAACATCACCCTAGAAAACAGAATAAAGTACTTTAATGTGCATTTGTTCACATAAACACAGCCGGATATCATCAGCGTACGGCTGGAGTCTGGGAGCTTATATTGTTTTAGGTTACTGGTTCTTGGCTTGTGAAATAAAGCAATTAGTTTTGTTTTACAAGAGACTTAATATAAACTGGACTGATGTGTTTCTTTTGTAGTTTTCCCTGAATTCTGACACACCTGAAGTACATCTGCAACCTATAGGAATGTCTCACTTTAAGAAGCTTTTTGTTAAACATTAAAGCCTAATATTAACTGTTAAAGAAAGAACTGAAGAGGATTTGCTTAATAAAGAACTTCCCAAACCTTCAATCATGTCAGTACCCTTTTTTAAATCCTGTGTGTAAAGGTAAAAATATAATAAAAATCCTCTGATCAAAGTGTATCTTAGTATTAGATAAATACAACATCAGATGAACAACAAGGCAGAGGTTTTCTTCACCATTTTAGTGAAAGGATATCTAACAAAATAATGTGGGCAACGTATACCCATGATGCATCAGTCTATGTCTGGACTTTGACCAGGTCGTTCCAGGACCTGGATTCTTTTATTTTTCATCATTCAGATGCAAATCCGTAGCTGTGTTTGGGATCATTTCATGTCACATGACCCAGTTTCCACCAGTCTTTATCTGTCAGACAGTTGTTTTGTCTCTGGAAGTTTCTGGTCTACAGAGGAGTTCCTGTCCACTCAGCGATTGACAGGTGTCCAGGTCCAGACCATCACTCCTCCACCACTGTGCTTAACAGTGGGCCTGAGGTGTTTCTGCTGATATGCTGCTTGGTTTTCTTCATGGTGTTTCTAGACCAGCTGAGAGCTATAATCTCTCCAGTGTGTCCTGGATCTACTTCAGGGCCTCCTCCTGATTGGACATGCCTGAAACACCTGCTCAGGGAGGTGTCCTAGATGAACCAGCTCCACTGTCTCCTCTCAAAGTGGAGAAATGGACCAGTCTATTCGGGGCCTGTCTTTGAATCATCAGTGATTCAAAGACAGGCGCCGAATACATGACCAGTGTGACGGTGGTCGCTGCATCACTCACATTGTACAACATGAGACAGATGATTTGAGCCTGCAACAACTATTTAGTCTGTAGAAGCCTTTAGACAGAAGAGGTTTTCTCCTGGAAACTCTTCCAAACAAACCTTACAGGTTCAGTCTTCTTCTGACTGTCCTGTCATGGACTTTAACTCTAACATGCTCATTGAGGCCTGTAGGCTCTGAGAGGGAGCTCTTGGGTTTTTGATCTTGAGGTAAATCTGTTGGAATGCCCACTCCTAAGAAGAACTGTCTTAAATGTTTTCTGCTTGGCACAACTTTTTCCCTGTGTAGAACATTGAACTCCAATAGTTTGTAATTTTTTATGTTTTTTTTAATGTTTCATGTTTTTCCCTCTTAGCATTGTGTTAACACACACCTGAATCTTCCAGACCAGCAAAACTGCCAAAACATTTGCTTTCCTAGCTCTGCACATCAACTGATGATTGGTTCATCAGTGCTGATGATCGGTTCAATGAATATGTTGATCAGCAGCTCCTGGGTGTAACTCTTAAATCCTCTGGAAGGAGGTAGGGGGTACTTGGGTTGCCCGTGTGATTTTTATAAAACAAGGTATAAAGTTGTTGCTCAGCTGAGGTCAAACCAGCTGATGTTGTCTTCAAAGCTCAGAATTTTTTTTCATTCAAAAATCTTTTTATTTAACTTTTTGTGCATAAACATACGTACATAAATGCAGGGCTGCAACAGCAAGCCAAGATCGAAAATGAACAAACAAACAAAACAATCCAAATAAAAAAAAAAAAAAGTTGAAAAAAAGGCCCTTACCACCCCCCACCCCTCTATTCTCTGTCACTGCCAGCTATCTTTGGGGTACCAGCACACTGGCACCACATGACGAGCTTGAAGCCGGTTTATGTTCGACATGGTAAAGCACCCCGGTACCCTCGCTGCCAGATCTGCCGAAATGTCTCCAGAAAAAGGCCCCACATCTCCTGAAAGTTCCTGCTCTTGTGATTGAGTGAGAATCTGATCTTTTCCAGTTGTAAGCAGGACATGATGTCTGCCAACCACTGACTGTGGGTTGGGGGGGGGGGGGGGGGGGGGGGGGGGGGTAGCATCTTTCCACCTAAAAAGAATAGTACGTCTGGCCAAGAGGGAGGCAAAAGATAGTCTGATTTTTTCTGGAGTTAGACACACCCTCTCCCCAGCGATCCCGAACAGAGCAGTCAGAGAGTTTGGCTGCAGCGTGACTTTGAGTATCCAGGATAAGGTTAGAAACACCTCCCTCCAGAACGCACTTAGGGATGGACAAGACCAGTACATGTGGATGAGTGTGGCTTCACCAGTTTTACATTTGTCACAGTAGGGACTGATGTTTGGGTAGATGTGGGATAGTTTGGACTTGGAGATATGTGCCCTGTGTACAACTTTATATTGGATTAAACAGTGGCGGGCGCAAAGAGATGATGAGTTCACTTGTTTAAGCACTGAGTTCCAGGTTTCTGGAGATAAGGGCATGCCCAGATCCTCCTCCCATGCTGTCCTGATCTGGGCCGCGCGGTGGGATTTTAGGTTTGATAGTCGGTTGTAGAGGAGTGAGATAAGTCTCTTATGTGACGGGTTTAAAGAAAGGACAGTTTCTACGATTGTTGAGTCCGGGAGGGCGACGAGGCCAAGTCTGAAGGAGTGGAGATGCTGTCTAACTTGCAGATATCTAAAAAAAAAAGATTTTAAGAGACGAAATGTTCTGCTTAACTACTCAAAGGAAGCCAGGGCGTTGTCCAAAAACAGATCTTTAAAGCTTTTAATGCCCTTCTTGTGCCACTCCTTAAAGCCATGTCGTGAAGGGAGGGTATGAAAAGATGGTTCGAAGCGATGGGGCTCAAGAGGGAGAAATCATGCATTCCAAAATGCTTCCTAAACTGAACCCATATCCTTAAAGAGTGTTTAACCACTGGGTTACAGATGTGTGCAATGGAAGGGAGAGGAAGGGGGGAACCCAGCAATGCAGGAAGAGAGGTGTTTCCGGACAGGTGCAGTTCCATTGCCACCCAGTCGGGGGTACCAGATCGATCAGCATAGAATGACCAGAATGCCATACAGCGCAAATTTGCAGCCCAGTAGTAGAGTCGGAAATTTAGAAGGGCGAGCCCACCGGTGGACTTGGTCTTCTGAAGATGGACTTTGCTAAGACGAGGACGTTTTCCCTGCCAGATAAAGGAGGAAAGGACAGAGTCGAGTAGGTGTAAAAATTTGGGCAGGATATTCATCTTTATAGAATTGATCCGACCCACCAGGGACATAGATAGAGGTGACCACTGTGTCAATGTTTGTTTAGTTTGTTTCAGTAAGGTAATGAGGTTTTCTTTGAATAGATCTTTGTTTCCTTGTGATCGATACTCCCAGATATGAGAGTTTGTGATCTACCACTCTGAGAGGTAGATTTGAATAATCCAAAGCATGCGCTTTATTATTGATGGGGAAAAGCTCACTTTTGCTGAGGTTCACTTTGTAGCCAGACAGCTTCCCAAACCGGCTGAGCAACGACAGAGCCGCAGTTAGTGAGGTCCCTGGGTTTGATATAAAGAGCAGAAGATCATCTGCATACAGTGAGACTTTGTGTTCTGTAGAGTTCCTCCAAATACCAGTTATGTCTCTACACCCTCGAAGGGCTGCAGCAAGCGGCTCAATAGCCAGGTCAAAGAGCAAAGGGCTCAGAGGGCATCCCTGGCGGGTTCCTCTGTGTAAGTTGAAGGGTTTTGACTGTTGGGAGTTGGTGCGAATAGAAGCGGTGGGAGATGAGTATAACAATTGAATCCACGAGGAGAAGTTGGGACCAAAGCCAAATCTGTCCAGAACTGCAAAAAGAAATTTGAATTCCACTCGGTCAAAAGCTTTTTCAGCATCGAGAGATACAACACACTCAGGGACCACCCCGGGAGAGGTGTAGATTATATCAAAAAGCTGACATATATTGAAACTTGGGTGCCTGTGTTTAATGAAGCCTGTTTGATCCTTTGAGATGATCATGGGGAGGATATTCTCCAACCTGCGGGCCAGCACCTTAGCCAAGATTTTGGTGTCTGTGTTCAGGAGGGAGATCGGCGTGTAAGAGGCACAGTCAGCTGGATCTCTACTTTTTTATTGCAATGAGGGTAATACAGGCGTCAGTAAAGGATTTGGGGAGAGATCCCAGCCTGAAAGAGTCGGACAGCACAAGATGCAGCTGTGGGGAAAGTAAAGATGAGAACTTTGCAAAAAATTCTGTCGGAAACCCATCCGGGCCTGGGGATTTACCAAACTGCAAAGAAGATATGGCTGATGTGATTTCAGAATTAGATATGGGCTCATTGAGTGCTTTTCTAAGATCCGGTGGCAGTGTTGGAATGTCAAGGGTGTTCAGAAAGTCAGAAGTTGTGTCTTGATCAGCTTGGGTCTCTGAGGAGTAGAGTTATGAGTAAAAATCCCTGAATGTGTTGTTTATTTGTAGATGGTCTAACGTTGTGCGGCCCCATGGCATGCGAATCTTGAGGATGCTCTGTTTTGCTCTGGTTCCACGAAGCTGGACGGCTAACAACTTACTTGGTTTGTCACCATGCATATAGAACTGAGCCTTGTCTTTTAGAAGCGTGCGTTCAACCAAGTGGGTTAGGAGTAAGTCCAGTTTGGCTCTGACTTCCATTCGTTCTCTGGATAGATTGGGATCCTTGGTTTGAGCAAATTGTTTGTGAATCTCTTTGATTCTACTGCTAATATCCATGCGCTCTTTAAGAGATCTTCGTTTCAGGTTAGCAGAGTAGGAGATGATCTGGCCCCGAAGGTAAGCCTTAAGGGCATCCCAAACCGTGAGGTTAGACACCTCAGGGGAAGTATTGGTGGCAAGAAAAAACTTGATTTCCCTCTCATCCGACAGTAGGGTTGAGTTAAATCGCCAGAGCCGGCTGCTCTGTGGGACGCCAGGGAGTGACAAACTCATAACCGTGGGAGCGTGGTCTGAGATGACTATGCTCTGGTATGAGCAGGACTGCACCAGTGGTATGAGTTGGTGATCAATGAAAAAGTTGTCAATCCTAGTATAAGTGTGGTGGACTTGGGAGAAGAACGAGTAGTCCCGATCCTTTGGATGGAGAGTACGCCACACATCACACACTCCGTAGTCTGATAAGAAAGCTTGAATGAGAGCAGCTGATCTATTTATTGTGCTGGTTTTGTTGGAGGAACGTCCAGGACTGGGTCCATCCAGCAGTTGAAGTCACCTCCGATAATAGGAGCATATATGTTAAGGTCGGGCAGTAGTGAGAACAGTCGTTTAAAAAAGTCTGTGTCATCTGAGTTAGGAGCATATACATTCACAAGTATAAACAGTTTGTTAAATAGTTTTCCAGTCACCATAACATATCTGCCAGATTTGTCAGAGATCACATTGTGAGATTCAAAAGAGATATTAGGGCTGATAAGAACTGAAACTCTCCTTGCCTTTGCTTGGAAAGAGGAATGGAAACGTTGTCCTTTCCAGCCTGTAAGGAGGCGTTCGGTGTCTGAACTACGTATATGTGTTTCTTGTAGGAAAGCCATGTCTGCTTTAAGATGTTTAAGGTGAGAAAAGACCTTTCTTCTCTTAATGGGGTGGTTTAGACCTTTAGTATTCCAGCTTACAAAATTTATGCAACTGACCATATGGGTTTGTGGTAAATATTGTGGTGTGTGTAGGTCGGTAAGTATGATTGCAGGAAGGAGCCGGGGTCGCAAGAAAAACAACGGTGGCGGCTACCAGGCAAAAAAAGTGATCTAGTCTTTTTGGCAGTGACAGAGACCCCCCCACCCCCAACCCATAACCCCCCAAACAAGAAGCTCTTCAAAAGCAACATTTAACGTTGAGTATTCTTCCTTTCTAACTATCTAATTGAGCTCCGAGAGGAATGTATGTATACCCATACATAAAGTTCAAGCACCTCTTATATAAACTTTGCTGTTTAAGAGTGTTGTGTCCACACACAGCGGCGCCCAGTGTGTTTAAATTAACTTGTGCATTAAATACCCCAAAATGCGGGAAATAGAACAGAGGCAGTCCTGGCGTTACCTAATCATCTTAGCTGAATGAAGGTCAAAAACTTCTTTAAGAGGATCCGGTTGATCGGGGGAGGTTACTGATGTATTTGTTTGCCTCGTCTACGGAACCGATCCATTTTTTGTCTCCGCTCGGCAAAGTGACGCGTAGCTTGGCAGGTTAAAGCAGAGCTGGTTTAAGTCCTCGGTTGTAAAGTTCGGTCATCACGGTCCTGTATTCTGCCCGCTGGTTGGCGACTTCGGGGCTGTAGTCCTCCACAACGTGGATGGGCTTCCCCCGGAACTTCAGCTTTCCCCGCCGGCGAGCCTCCCTGATGATGAGCTCCTTGGTCTGGTACCGGTGAAGACGGAGGATAACCGAGCGCTCCCCGGGGGCCAGTCGGGCTGCCAGGGAGCGGTGAGCGCGGTCGATTTCTGGCGGGGAAGGTAAGATCTTGGCGCCGAACACTTCACAGAGCAGGTCGGAGAAGAACCTGGACTGGGAGCCGCTTTCAGTTGATTCTGGTACCCCTAGGATTCTGATGTTCTGCGGTCTGCTCCGACCCTCCAGGTCGGTGACTTTGGCTTTGAGCTTAGCATTAGCTTCACGAAGGGTGTTGACCGTCTCTTCGAGGTCGGCCACCCGCTGACTGAGGTCCTCCGAAGCCAGCTCCAGAGATGAGACCCGTTGACCATGTTCCTCCACCGCAAGGCGCGTTTGGTCTAACTAGGAGTCCAGCAGATTGAAGGAGGTTTTAAACTCTGCCAGCAGCGCCTCGCGGTGTTGTTCCAGCAGCGCGGTGATAGCTTCTAAGGTAAAGCTAGCTTCTCCTTTTTTGGTTGGTTTTGTGCTTTTTAAAAGACATCTTGCGGTGAAGTTACCCTTGCACTATTAAAGAGGTATACGTTGTTGTGAGGGTCTTGCCGTGCGTGATGCTTGTAGAGGGCTTAAAAGTAAGAATAAAAAAAAGAAACCCGGAGCTTCTCGCAGCGTACTCCTACTCCAATGCCATGCAACCAGAAGTCCAAAGCTCAGAATTTAAAGTAGGGGACTAACCTTTGAACACATCTATGCATCATTAAACGAACAGAAAGAAGAGATGATCAGCAGACAGCACCCATCAGATTTCCTCAGACATGTCCAGGTGAGTCCTACCTGTCTGTAGACGGGGTAAACCTGTTCCAGGACGTCTCCAAAACTGTAGTTCTCTGGTTTTCTGTCCACCGCTGCTGCAGGCATCAGATTGAAGAGATTCTTGGTAAAGAATGGAGGCTCAGGGCCAGATGGCAGCTCTGACACTCTGTCCTGAAGGCACAAAAGAAATGCAGCATAAAAATTGGATCATTCGATAAAATTCGATAATTAAAGTATCCCACCATGATGAGAGGTGGTGTCTGTGCAGACGGACACACCTGAGCGATGGCTAGGGCCAGTCTGCGGTATTTGTGTAGGTAGGCAGTGAGCGTGTGTGGACCATAGATGGTGGAGGCTCCCTCATACCGCTGCACCTGAAAACAGCCAACAAATTCATCGGTTTCTGCTGCTCCCACTCATTATCCCTTTAGTCAAATTTTGTTTGACTCCTGTTTTCTGTCTTGATTCTGTGAATGTCGACTGGAGTTCATATGTGTAAAAAACTCAAATTATTTTAAATTTTCCTCAACCACAGACAATACTTTTAATTATTCATGTTCGTGTTGGCACTTTTGTCTATATCCAAGCTGTGCAGATGTTTGGAACCCAGTTACCATGAGGGGCCCCATAGCGGCTCCCTAATGAGGCTTACTTCTGAATTTCCTGCTCAAAAGCGATGTAGCTAAAACAAGTTTATGTAAACAATGGAAGTTGACAGCTCATAGCATCAACGCTCTTAGCTTTTGTGCCTTTTTACATCTTACTGAACAGGTCTATGCATGTATGTATGTGTGTATGTATGTATGCATGTATGTATGTGTGTATGTGTGTATGTGTGTATGTATGTATATGTGTGTGTACGTGTATATGTATGTATGTGTGTGTGTATGTATGTGTGTGTGTGTATGTATGTGTGTGTATGTATGTATGTGTGTGTGTGTGTGTATGTATGTATGTGTGTGTGTGTGTGTGTGTGTGTGTGTGTGTGTATGAATGTTTGTATGTATGTATGTATATGTGTATGTATGTATGTGTGTATGTATGAATGTATGTATGTATGTATGTATGTGTGTGTGTGTGTGCGTGTGTGTGTATGTGGGTGTGTATGTATGTATGCATATGATGGATGTAAGTATAAATGATTATATGATTATTGTAAAATATATTGTGACATATATATGTGAAGTGTACGCATATACTGATATATATATATATATTTAGTGATCCAAAGATATGTTTATTTATATTATTTGAATAGTTATTTATACATATGTGTATGTATCTAAATAAGCACATGTGCACATGAAAGTATCAGTGTATATTTGTATGTATGTATAATTATGTACTTGTGCATATGTATCTTACATTCATGCATAGCAAGATTCTTAGATGTCCACACATTGATCTTTGTTATATATGTGTGTGCGTGTGTGTGTGCGTGTGCATACGTGTGTGAGTGTGCGTGCGTGGATGTATATATATTATTTATTTATCTATTTTGTTGCTCTCTCTTCTCACAATGTATATGATTATATGCTAACAGCATATATATCTCCTTATCTCGATATATGTGGACATGCATGAGTATTTAAATACTTCTATGTATATTAATATATATACAACTTTATATTGATATATGTGGACATGCATGAGTATTTATATACTTCTATGTATATTATTATATACATATAACTTTTTAAATACTGCCCCTACACCCCAAACACTCAGACATGCAAGTGTAAATAGAAAGCTCCTCCCCCTTTTCTCTGTCCTCTTTTTGCTTGTAACACCTTATTGTCCTGTGTCCACCTTTACTCTTTAAACAAGAACATTATAAATCTCTTTTTACCACACATTACAACACAGACACCCGACTGCACCACCACTATCTCGTCTCTCTTTCTCTTTCTTTTTCTTTCTATTTTTAGTCTTTTCACGCTACACACTCTGTGATTCTAGCCGTCTTGGCAGAATATTTACACCCCCTTTCTCTTACTCTTTCTTAGTCTTCCTTTTTTTTTTTTTTTTTTTTCTTTTTCTTTCCTACCCACGGATCAATTAAAAAATAGTTAGACTGTTATGAGGGCTGGTGAGGGGAACACACTTGCACACAAAAAACAAACAAACAAAAAAAAAAACCTTGGTTGCAGATTAAAATGCATTTATATAACTTTTGGGTCCTACCAACTTGGTATTAACCATTAATATATGTGCAAACAAGGGCAAAAAAAACACAAAAAAACTGTAAAGGTCTGAGGCCAAGAATTTCATGATTTCATGAATCTGGAGGAGTTTTCCACTGGAATCTGATCAACTGTAGAAAGTAAGTGCCGGGATAAACACCTGGACATGGCTGCCAATCTCGACCAGTGCCAAGTCATTAACAGTAGGTGCTTATCCGTCCAACTAAACAACAAGAAAAGCAAATGGAAAGCCAGAAGGAGTAGCCTACTTCAAGACAGTGTACTGGCCCTCCCCTTTTCAACATCTGTACCAACGACCAGCCACTTCCACCACAATGTCGCCGTTTCATCTACGCTGATGACCTCTGCATTACCACCCAACAAGGGAACTTGCAGACGACCGAGTCTGTCCTAAAAAGTGTCCACCCAGAGATGTCGAGGTACTGCAATAACAATCACGCGAAACCCAACCGCCTTTCAAAACCCAACTATGCAGCTTCCATCTCAAAAGTCGCGACACAGGGAAAGAACTGACCGTTTTATGAGATGGTCACCAACTCAACCAAAAACACCACCCTATGTACCTTGGAGGTACATGCAACCCCTGTCCCATGCCTCCATTGGCCTAGCTGGCATTGCTCCCCCACACATCAGGAGATCCATCATTGCTAAGATTATTGGAGAGCACAGGTGCATGACACCAGATAACCCCACCAAGACTGAGATCCAGAGCTAGCTTTCTACAGATAGTCTCACCCCTCCAGACATCCAAACAAAAAGCAAGGACCAGCATTTGAAAAGATAAAGCGGTTTAGTCCCAACACCCAAGTCCATAAATTAATGGAGGCAGGAATCACACTGACTGAAGCCTTCCCAGGGCTCACCACCTCCCATGGCCAACCTGGAAGCCATCCGACTACGTGTGGCGCAGGGGAGGTGAAAAGCACTGATGAAAGAATGGAACTATAACACAGAAGAGGAATGCAGCTGTGGAACAGTACAGATTGTTCTGTAGTTCAAGTAATTTCATGTCCAGTTCATGTCCCGCCTACTGGAGTGTGACGATGCCCCCCAGTGCAATCCCCAAGACCTGACTTGACCAACCCCAGTAGCTGTGACTGACGCTGAATACTGGCAAAGCGACATTTGACACAGAAAAGGACTCAAAGAAGAAGATGTAGCAGCTGGTTGCTATAATGACAGTTGTCTCTTCTGTTTGTGATGTGCTCATTTAGCTGCATGAGTATCATGCCTGAATCATGAGGTTTAAATGATCTATGGTGATCGGTGGTGCCATTGTCTTGTCAAGAACAGTCCCAGTTCCTGAGGTCCATCCATCCATCTTCGTCTACTTATCTGGGGCCGAGTTGCGAGGGCAGAAGTCTAAGCAGGGATGCCCAGTCCTCCCTCACCTCTGCCTGGAGTTGTGTTTTAACCGTTGTTGAGCAGCCTCATACCTGGTACTCCTCATAGGTGGTGATGTAGTGAGTGTAGGCGTTACTGAGTCCAGCGATCACCACCTCCGTGCCCTCAAATGTTCCCTCAGACTCCAGCTCCTGAAATCAGTCAACCAAACTTTATTAGTAAAACGCTTTTCATGCAACTTGGGAGAGACCACGCGTTTACATAAACACACACACACACACACACACACACACACACACACACACACACACACACACACACACACACACACACACACACACACACACACACACACACACACACACACACACACACACCTGAACCTGAATGATATACACAGGAAGCAACATCACTCATCTACAGGGGACACTGAAAACAGTTAAACCACATAAAAAATACAAATACACTATAGTGTGATGTCTACAACACAGTCAAATGTGTTTGACAGTCATCAATGATATGAATGTGGCATGTGACATCAGCGGAACAGTGATGTGCGGGCTGCTCCGAACTGAATGGTCACCTGCAGTCACCTGAGGTAACGAGTCAGACAATAATGTACATAATGATGTTTGGTGGGCTGGTTAGAATAATTATTGCACTTTGAAAATTAATATTTAAAATATTTAATAATTTAAAAAATACAAAAGCAATAGTGGCTGATTGTCTGTCTGTCCCCTCTTTTTCTCTTCTGTACATGTTCTGCAGACCAGAACCTCAGGAGCTGCTTGCTGACCTGCAGTCCCACCTCTGACCATCCCAGTGTCTCAGCCGCTCCAACATTCCCTATTGCATACCTGAGTAGGAGGAGGGCGCTCTAGGCTGGGTGGGTAACGCATTGCGTCACTTCCTGTTTGTTGTTCTCGGTCTGTGTCTGTCTGCACGGCGTTACGGGCTCTGATTCTTCGAATCCTTATACTCGGATTTTAGTTTGTTTTGATAATAAAACACTACATCTTGTAAACTTCTCTTTGAATCGAGCACTTGTACCTTTTCTCTTATTTAACTTTCATTTCCACCAGTCACCGGTACAGGTACCGTCTCCTGTCCTCTCAGCATGGCCTCCTCTCCCACCGTTTCTCCTTCTTACTGCTCAGTGTGTGAAATGTTTAGTTATTCCTCTGCCTCCTTTAGTAAAGACGGTAAGTGTATAAAATGTAGTTTGTTTGTAGCTTTGGAGGCGAGGCTCAGTGAGTTAGAGGTCCGGTTTCGCTAAATAGACCATAGTCCGGTTGACTTGGTAGCTTGTCAGGCTGAAGTAGCGGCGGACCGGCCAGGTGCAGCTGCTGGTAGCCGCCCCCCTGCAGCCCCCGAGCAGCCGGGCAGTCAGGGCGGCTGGGTGACGGTTCGGAGGAAGCGTAGTCCCAAAAGGCGCACGGAACACCACCATTCGCTTCACGTGTCTAACCGTTTTTCCCCACTCAGCGACACACCCGCTGAAAAACCGACCTTGGTGATTGGCGACTCTATTTTGGAGACATGTGAGGCGACTCCAGCGACCATAGTTAGGTGCATCCCGGGGGCCAGAGCGGCGACGTCGAAGCAAACTTGAAGCTGCTGGCAAAGGGTCATCGTAAATACAGTAAAGTTATCATCCATGTCGGCGCTAATGACACCCGGCTACGCCAGTCGGAGGTCACTAAAATCAATATTGTCTCGGTGTGTAACTACGCCAAAACCATGTCGGACTCCGTAGTTTTCTCTGGTCCCCTCCCCAATCTGACCGGTGATGACATGTTTAGCCGCATGTTGTCGCTCCGTCGCTGGTTGTCTCGGTGGTGTTCAGAAAACGACGTGGCCTTTATTGACAATTGGAAGACGTTTTGGGGAAAGCCTGGTCTGCTTAGAAGAGACGACATTCATCCCACCCGGGATGGTGCAGCTCTTATCTCTAGAAACCTGGCTGATATTATTAGATCCTCCCCCTGACAATCCAGGGTCCAGGCCGGGATGCAGAGCTGCAGTCTTACACGCTTCTCTGCTGCTTCTCGAGGACTATCGCCTGCCAATAAAAAGGTAGAAGTAAATTATGTAATTGGAGATTCTAACGAGGTGCCAAGTAAAATAGATTTAGTATCGATTCCCCGTCCTCCAAATGTTCACCAAGCGTGACGTAATAGAGGCGTTAATCAAAATAACCTCGTCAAAATAAAAACAAATACGCATATAGTGCGAACTAAAGACCAAACAATTAGATGTGGATTACTAAATATACGATCTTTAAGCTCCAAGTCTCTATTAGTAAACGATCTAATTACTGAGACCCGGAGTGACATTTTCTGCCAGAAACGTGGCTCCAAGAGGAAGAGTTTGTTAGTTTAAATGAATCAACGCCGTCCAGTTACTTTAATTATCATATTCCTCGAATCACAGGTCGAGGTGGAGGAGTAGCGGCGATCTACGACTCCAGTCTTACAATAAAATCCAAACCTAAATGTGATTATAATACGTTTGAAAGCCTCACGCTCAGTTTAAAACTGCCGAGCTGGAAGTCAGAGAAGCCAGTCTTGTTGGTGGTAGTTTACCGGCCTCCTGCTGGAGCTTATCTGGAGTTTCTGTCTGAGTTCTCAGATTTCTTATCTAGTTTATTGATCAGTACAGATAAAGTCATCATAGTGGGCGACTTTAACATTCATATGGATGTTGACAACGACAGTCTTAAGTTGGCTTTTGATTCTCTTCTAGAATCGATCGGGATTTTACAAAAAGTTAACGAACCGACGCATTGTCTTAATCATACTCTTGATCTGGTCCTCGTCTACGGTGTAGAACTTGATAATCTGTTAGTGTCACATGTAAACTCCCTCCTATCCGACCACTATTTAATAACGTTTGAATTCAACATTGTCAACGTTACGCATAATAGGAGGAATTACTTTAGCAGGTGTCTATCCGATAAAGCTATCACTAAATTTAGGGAGGCCATTGCTCTTCCTCTTCTTACAGTGGAACATAGGGAAGCAGTTGAGGGCTGTGACCTCGGTTCTACCTCTGCAGACGTTGATTTCCTTGTTGGTAGCACTGCAGATGTGTTGGACACAGCTTTAGATGTAGTTGCTCCTTTGAGAAAGAGGGTCTCTAACCATAGGAGCTTAACTCCCTGGTTTAACTCACATATTCGTATGTTAAAACAGAAAGTGCGTAAAATGGAAAGAAAGTGGTACTCTAGTAGGTCTGTAGATATTTATTATGCATGGAAAGATAGTCTAATAGTGTATAAAAAAGCGCTTCGCAAAGCTAGAACAGCCTATTATTCAGTGTTAATAGAGGATAATAAAAATAACCCACGTTTTCTGTTCAGCACTGTAGCCAGGCTGACAAAGAGCCACAACTTTGTTGAGCCGTGCATCCCTGCAGCTCTCAGTAGTGAAGACTTTATGAGCTTCTTTAGCAATAAAATTGTCAGAATTAGAGAGGAAATCGGCCAGGCCCTCCCGGCAGTGGCTGTGGGAATTTCTTCAACCTCGGCGACTCCCTTATGCTCTGACCTGACTCTAGACTGTTTGGTTCCTGTTGATCTCTCTGAGCTGACCTCAGTCGTCAATGGATCTAAATCATCCATGTGTCTGTTAGACCCAATCCCTACTCGACTACTCAAAAATGTTTTCTCTCTTATTGGACCGACAATACTGAAACAGATCAACTTGTCCCTAGTCTTAGGATATGTGCCACAGGCTTTTAAAGTCGCAGTAATCAAATCATTACTTAAAAAACCCTCTCTTGACCCAGACATTTTAGCTAACTATAGACCAATTTCCAACCTTCCATTTATCTCTAAAATTCTGGAAAGGGTAGTTGCAAGCCAGCTGTGTGAGCATTTGTATAGAAATGATCTATTTGAAATTTTTCAGTCAGGGTTCAGAATGCATCATAGCACAGAAACAGCACTGGTTCGAGTCTCGAATGACCTTCTTATGGTATCAGATGATGGGTTAGTGTCCATACTGGTTCTGCTGGACCTCAGCGCTGCTTTTGATACTATAGATCACAGCATTTTACTGCAGAGGCTAGAGTATGTTGTTGGGATTAAAGGGACAGCTCTAGATTGGTTTAAATCATATCTGTCTGATAGATTCCAGTTTGTTCATGTTCATGAGGTTTCTTCCGTACAGACGAGGGTCTGCTATGGTGTCCCGCAGGGTTCAGTGCTAGGGCCAATCCTGTTCAGTTTATACATGCAGCCCTTGGGAAGTATTATCCGGAACCACGGCATTAATTTTCATTGTTATGCTGATGATACGCAGCTGTATCTGTTTATGAGGCCAGATGAAACAGAACCATTAGACAAACTTCAGATGTGTCTTAAGGACATCAAGGACTGGATGTCCAGAAATGTTTTGCTACTAAATTCTGATAAAACAGAAGTTGTTGTTTGTGGTCCCAAACAGCTTAGGAAGGGATTAGATGGTCTTGCGACGGCCTCCAGTAAAACTGTGCGAAACCTTGGCGTTATATTCGATCAGGATTTGTCATTTAAACAGCATATTAATCAGGTTTGTAAAACTGCGTTTTCCCACCTCCGTAATATCGCAAAGATTAGGAGCATCCTCTCGCAGAGTGATGCCGAAAAACTAATTCATGCGTTCGTATCTTCTAGACTAGATTACTGTAATGTGTTGTTGGCTGGATGTCCAAGTAATTCTCTGAACAGCCTCCAGCTGATCCAAAATGCAGCAGCGCGAGTGCTGACAGGAATCAACAAGAGAGACCACGTTTCTCCAGTTTTAGCTTCCCTCCATTGGCTCCCTGTAAAATTTAGAATCCAATTCAAAATTTTATTACTGGCATATAAAGTCCAAAATGGCCTAGCGCCGTGATATTTGCAAGACCTGATAGTACCGTACGTTCCTAATAGAGCTCTCCGTTCTCAGGGTGCAGGTTTACTCGTAGTTCCTAGAAGATCCAGATGTAGATCTGGAGGATCTACTAAACTTAACTTAAAACATTTCTGTTTAATAAAGCATATAGTTAGTGTACATTTAGTACCTTAATGTGTCAGGCCCAGTAGTCAAAGCTGCAGCTGCAGGACCAGATTAGAGCAGCTCATTTTAAACATAGCTTCGGTGTAGATATGCTGCTATAGACCTCTGCTGCAGGGGGGCACCAACATGATCCACTGAGTGGTGCCTTTCACCTTCTCTGTTTCTCTTTGCCTTCTCTGTCTCTTCTTCACCTCAACCCTCATTTATTAACAATACCCCATAAACTTAATTGTGGTCCATTGTTCTGGTAGTTTTTTGTGCTTGTCTGGCCCTTCTTTTGCTCTTCTTTGCATGTCCTGCGGACCAGAGCCTCAGGAGCTGCTTGCTGACCTGCAGTTCCACCTCTGACCATCCCAGTGTCTGCCTTCACCTGTCTGTGTGGATGTCTGTTGGATATTTGCTGACATCCCGACCTGCAGTCCTCATCCCCTTGGATCACCGTCTATCCATGTATCACCCATATTCACAGAAGTTTAATTGGACTACCAAGGACAGTTACTAATGTATCCTATCTTGTACCTTTGACGGTGTCTCTATGTCTCTATTCTTCCTTATTTCTTGCTCTACCCGGCTGGCCTTCGGCAGGAGGGTCCCCCCTCATGATCCAGGTCCTGCTCAAGGTTTCTTCCCTCTTAAAGGGGAGTTTTTACCTGCCGCTGTTTATGTAATAATTGCTCGGGGGTCATGTTCTGGGTCTCTGGAAAGCGCCTAGAGACAACTTGTGTTGTAATAGACGCTATATAAATAAAATTGAATTGAATTGAATTGTCTGCCTTCACCTGCCTGTATAGATGTCTCTGTTGGATACCTGCTGACATCCTGACCTGCAGTCCTCGTCTATGTGGATCACCAACTATCCATTAATCGGGTTTTGTTTTGTGCCAATCAAAAATTGGTTCCGGCTGCAGTGGAGGTGGCTAAAAAATGCGGGGCAATAAGGAGTCACTAAATTTACTGTAAACCGATGCAATGTTTCTTGATGACGTTTCTAGCAGGAGGCATGTAAATATTTCAAAGGATTAGGACAAAAAACTAAACTCTGATGAATACACCATAACATAATTTAGATGTAAGTTGATCCATACTGACAAACATACAATTCAAACCTCTAAAAACAAACAATCCCGAGTCTAATACACTGACACTGCCTGCTACTATGTTCTACATGGACATTTGTTTTCATGTTGTTGCTCACCTGTTTGACGGCCTCTCGCAGCCGCCTTCCCGACATGGTGCTGTTGAAACCCATAAACAGAGTCAGATTCATTATATCCATACAAGCAGCTCTGTCGATATCCCGAGTTGAGCAGTCTGATAATTACGTCATTTCTCCAGGAACAGCTACAATTGCAACAGATCCGATGGTGATGATCTGAACGTCAACGATCTGAGGATGCCAAGGCAACGGCCAGTTCATCTGAGACACAAGACACCAGCTCAGTGTTAAAACCATCAAATTCAACACTAACTTAAAAAAAAATGAAAAGAACAGTTTTGAAATAAAACTACCAATGTTCGCAAAGCTAGAAAATAATCCACGTTTTCTGTTCAGCACTGTAGCCAGGCTGACAAAGAGTCACAACTCTGTTGAGCCGTGCATCTTTGCAGCTCTCAGTAATGAAGACTTTATGAGCTTCTTTAGCAATACAATTGTCAGAATTAGAGAGGAAATCAAGCAGACCCACCCAGCAGTGACCTGACTCTAGACTGTTTGGTTCCTGTAGACCTCCGTGAGCTGATTCTAGACTGTTTTGTTCCTGTAGACCTCCCTGACCTGACTCTAGACTGTTTTGTTCCTGTAGACCTCCCTGAGCTGTCTCTAGACTGTTTGGTTCCTGTAGACCTCCCTGACCTGACTCTAGACTGTTTGGTTCCAGGCAATCATGTAATAAAGCAATCATGTGATAAAATGTCAGTATTCTAACAAAATGCATCATAGCACAGAAACAACGCTGGTTCGAGTCTCGAATGACTTTCTTATGGCCTCTGATAATCGATTAGTGTTCATACTGGTTCTGCTGGACCTCAGATAATGGATTAGTGTCCATACTGGTTCTACTGGACCTCAGATGATGGATTAGTGTCCCTACTGGTTCTGCTACTATAGATCACAGCATTTTCCTGGAGAGACTAGATGTTGTTAGGATTAAAGGGACACCTATCCATTATCTGATCACTGTTATGCTGATGACACGCAGCTGTATTTGTCTATGAAGATGAAACAGAACCATCAGACAAACTTCAGGGTTTCTTAAGGACATCAAGGACTGGATGTCCAATAATTTTTTGCTTCTAAATTGTAAACTGTTGTGATGTCCTCCAGTAAAAATGTGAGAAATCTTGCTGTTATTTTGATCAGGATTTGTCATTTAAACAGCATATTAATCAGGTTTGTAAAAGACTGTTTTTCCACCTCTGTAATATCACATCCCAGACACACACTCCCAGAGTGATGCTGGAAAACTAATTCACGCGTTTGTGTCTTCTAGACTAGATTACTGTAATGTGTTGTTGGCTGGATGTCCAATATTATATATATATATATTTATATATATATATATATTTTTTTTTTCTTCCCTTTCTTGTCAGTGTGGACATCGTGCACACGCTGTATGTACGATGCACACCGAAATTAGTCTCTGCTTTTAACCCTCTCTCTGAAAAGATCCTTAATTGGGAATTAAGGGCCTTGCTCAGGGGCCCACAATTTACCATTGTGGGCAGCCCTGGGCTTGAACCTGGGTCCTCCACGCCCAAGCCCACCACTGTAACCACTACGCCACCACTACCCATATATAATATATTCTCTGAATATCCTCCAGCTGATCCAAAATGCAGCAGCGAGAATGCTGACAGGAATAAACAAGAGAGACCACGTTTCTCCAGTGTTCACTTCCCTCCATCGGCTCCCCGGAAAACTCAGAATCCAATTCAACATTTTATTACTTGTATATAAAGTCCTAAACATCCAAACTTAATCATTTACAGTCGTGATTTAGATGATTTTTTAAACATATTTTTTGTCATCAGCATCTTATTTTCTAGCTTTAACAGTTCTGGTGAGTCACTGGTGGTCTAAGGTAAGGCGAGGGTTTAGTATGTCTGCTTTCATGACTCACTTCGCCTGTGCTGAACAGGATCGGTTTGGGATGGTGACATTCCATTGTCTGATTGGACGGAGGGCCCACCAGAGCATCTCTGATTCCATCCCAGAATGGGTCTCCTTCCACAGCACCTTCATGCAGAAACAGAGATTTACTGAATGAAAGGCTGTTGCAGCAGAGAGAAGCCAGTACCAGACTTAAGTCACAGCAGAATCATGGACAACTCCTCCATAAGGATCAACCCTGCAACCTGCAGTCCTCATCTATGTGGATCATCAACTATCCATATATACATAGGAGTCTTAGTTCTGCTGCTGCTGATGTCTTGTACCTTTGACGGTGTGTCTTTGTCTCTCTTCTCTCTTTACTTCTTCGGCAGGAGGGTCCCCCCTTATGATCCAGGTCCTGATCCAAGTTTCTTCCCTCTTAAAGGGGAGTTTTTCTTGCCACTGTTTGGTTTAAGGTTTTTCTTCCACTAGGGAAGTTTTTACCTGCTGCTGTTTATGTAATAATTAGACATATTTACAGTCTGGTTTAAGAACAGTTTTGATTTCCAAAGCTAAATATCCACATCCATGACATTTGTACAAGGGGACTTTTAAATGTTAAATGTTTCTTTTTGTGAACGCCAGCTACAGCCATCAACAGCCATCAACAGCCATCAACAGCCATCAACTAGATGACATCATTTTAGCCTCGCGGCTTTGTCTTGACTTTGTCTCAGACCATAATAATTCTTATTTTAAAAATTATATGACTTGTTGCTGTTTACTGCACAAAGATACTGAGTCTGATTCTGGGTTGGTCTGGAGGGTTTTGGGTTGGTCTGGTAGGTTCTGGGTTGGTCTGGAGAGTTCTGGGATGGCCTGGCAGGTTCTGGGTTGGTCCGGTAAGTTCTGGGTTGGTCTGGAGGGTTCTGGGTTGGTCTGGGGGGTTCTGGGTTGGTCTTGAGGGATCTGGGTTGGTCCAGTACATTTTGGGATGGGCTGGGGGGTCCTGGGTCTGTCTGGCAGGTTCTAGGTTTGTCCGGTAAGTTCTGGGTTGGTCTGGAGGGTTCTGGGTTGGTTTGGAGGGTTCTGGGATGGTCTGGAGGGTTCTGGGTTGGGCTGGTAGGTTCTGGGTTGGGCTGGAGGGTTCTGGGTTTGTCCAGCAAGTTCTGGGTTGGTCTGGGGGGTTCTGGGTTGGACTGGAGGGTTCAGGGATGGTCTGGCAGGTTCTGGGTTGGTCTGGTAGGTTCTGGGTTGGTCTGGAGGGTTCTGGGTTGGTCTGGCAGGTTCTTGGTTGGTCTGGAGGATTCTGGGTTGGTCTGGAGGGTTCTGGGATGGTCTGGAGGGTTCTGGGTTGGTCTGGCAAGTTCTGGGTTTGTCTGGAGGGTTCTGGGTTGGTCTGGAGGGTTCTGGGTTGGTCAGGAGGATTCTGGGTTGGACTGGAGGGTTCAGGGATGGTCTGGCAGGTTCTGGGTTGGTCCAGTAGGTTCTGGGTTGGTCTGGAGGGTTCTGGGTTGGTCTGGCAGGTTCTTGGTTGGTCTGGAGGATTCTGGATTGGTCTGGAGGGTTCTGGGATGGTCTGGCAGGTTCTGGGTTGGTCTGGAGGGTTCTGGGTTGGTCTGGAGGGTTCTGGGATGGTCTGGAGGGTTCTGGGTTGGTCCAGTAGGTTCTGGGTTTGTCTGGAGGGTTCTGGGTTGGTCTGGAGGGTTCTGGGTTGGTCCAGTAGGTTCTGGGTTGGTCTGGCAGGTTCTAGGTTTGTCCGGTAAGTTCTGGGTTGGTCTGGAGGGTTCTGGGTTGGTTTGGAGGGTTCTGGGACGGTCTGGAGGGTTCTGGGTTGGGCTGGTAGGTTCTGGGTTGGGCTGGAGGGTTCTGGGTTTGTCCAGCAAGTTCTGGGTTGGTCTGGGGGGTTCTGGGTTGGACTGGAGGGTTCAGGGATGGTCTGGCAGGTTCTGGGTTGGTCTGGTAGGTTCTGGGTTGGTCTGGAGGGTTCTGGGTTGGTCTGGCAGGTTCTTGGTTGGTCTGGAGGATTCTGGGTTGGTCTGGAGGGTTCTGGGATGGTCTGGAGGGTTCTGGGTTGGTCTGGCAAGTTCTGGGTTTGTCTGGAGGGTTCTGGGTTGGTCTGGAGGGTTCTGGGTTGGTCAGGAGGATTCTGGGTTGGACTGGAGGGTTCAGGGATGGTCTGGCAGGTTCTGGGTTGGTCCAGTAGGTTCTGGGTTGGTCTGGAGGGTTCTGGGTTGGTCTGGCAGGTTCGTGGTTGGTCTGGAGGATTCTGGATTGGTCTGGAGGGTTCTGGGATGGTCTGGCAGGTTCTGGGTTGGTCTGGAGGGTTCTGGGTTGGTCTGGAGGGTTCTGGGTTGGTCTGGAGGGTTCTGGGTTGGACTGGAGGGTTCAGGGATGGTCTGGCAGGTTCTGGGTTGGTCTGGTAGGTTCTGGGTTGGTCTGGAGGGTTCTGGGTTGGTCTGGCAGGTTCTTGGTTGGTCTGGAGGATTCTGGGTTGGTCTGGAGGGTTCTGGGATGGTCTGGAGGGTTCTGGGTTGGTCTGGCAAGTTCTGGGTTTGTCTGGAGGGTTCTGGGTTGGTCTGGAGGGTTCTGGGTTGGTCAGGAGGATTCTGGGTTGGACTGGAGGGTTCAGGGATGGTCTGGCAGGTTCTGGGTTGGTCCAGTAGGTTCTGGGTTGGTCTGGAGGGTTCTGGGTTGGTCTGGCAGGTTCGTGGTTGGTCTGGAGGATTTTGGATTGGTCTGGAGGGTTCTGGGATGGTCTGGCAGGTTCTGGGTTGGTCTGGAGGGTTCTGGGTTGGTCTGGAGGGTTCTGGGATGGTCTGGAGGGTTCTGGGTTGGTCCAGTAGGTTCTGGGTTGGTCTGGAGGGTTCTGGGTTGGTCTGGAGGGTTCTGGGATGGTCTGGAGGGTTCTGGGTTGGTCTGGCAAGTTCTGGGTTTGTCTGGAGGGTTCTGGGTTGGTCTGGAGGGTTCTGGGTTGGTCAGGAGGATTCTGGGTTGGACTGGAGGGTTCAGGGATGGTCTGGCAGGTTCTGGGTTGGTCCAGTAGGTTCTGGGTTGGTCTGGAGGGTTCTGGGTTGGTCTGGCAGGTTCTTGGTTGGTCTGGAGGATTCTGGGTTGGTCTGGAGGGTTCTGGGATGGTCTGGCAGGTTCTGGGTTGGTCTGGAGGGTTCTGGGTTGGTCTGGAGGGTTCTGGGATGGTCTGGAGGGTACTGGGTTGGTCTGGCAAGTTCTGGGTTTGTCTGGAGGGTTCTGGGTTGGTCTGGAGGGTTCTGGGTTGGTCCGGCAGGTTCTGGGTTGGTCTGGAGGGTTCTGGGTTGGTCTGGAGGGTTCTGGGATGGTCTGGAGGGTTCTGGGTTGGTCTGGAGGGTTCTGGGATGGTCTGGCAGGTTCTGGGTTGGTCTGGAGGGTTCTGGGTTGGTCTGGAGGGTTCTGGGATGGTCTGGAGGGTACTGGGTTGGTCTGGCAAGTTCTGGGTTTGTCTGGAGGGTTCTGGGTTGGTCTGGAGGGTTCTGGGTTGGTCTGGAGGGTTCTGGGTTGGTCCGGCAGGTTCTGGGTTGGGCTGCAGGGTTCTGGGTTGGGCTGCAGGGTTCTGGGTTGGTCTGGAGGGTTCTGGGTTTGTCTGGGGGGTCCTGGGTCTCTTCTTGTTGCGGCCCTGCATCTGTAGTGTTGCTCTACCTGCAGGTGATTCTGACACGCTGAGGCACGCTAGTGGCAGCACGTGTGATCACATGTCCTCTTCTAGGCTTTTATTTAGCTGTCACAGCACTGGCTGGTTTCCCCACTGACTTGAATTCAGCGTGTTTGGATAGACTTCCAGAGAGTGAAGGTGTCACACTGGCCAAGCAAACTGAGCTAAGCACATCTGAGGCAGCTTGCAGGCCAGCTGATCCCCACCATCTGCTTGTTTATGTATTAAACTTTAACCGGGGCTGAGAGAGTCGGGTCCTCCCAACATGCCACCTCAAAGTTAGATAAAAAGGATGCATCAAAAATACTCTTCAGAAACCTGTGTGTGACATCACAGGGGGCGTGTCCCGGTTTTCTTATACGCCAGACCCACCCTGAGTGAAGTTCAGGTCTCCTCCTCCATCTGTTGTTCCGGCTGCAAAACTGTGACCCAGAGCAGGTTTACATGTGCTCACCTATAAGAGTCAAAAATCAACTTATAAACTCGCAAGAATCACAAGTTCAGCTTTCAAGTGAAAATAGAGGAAAGTGCAATGGGAATGTGCTCTGACTGGGAATCAGTGGTGTAGGCCAAAGTGGCGCTGTGTGTTCTGAAAGTCCAGAGTAACGATCAGGATTCACTGCTGGACGGCTGAAGTTGTGATTTGTAAAAAATGTTCAAATGAAAAATGAACTATTCCCAAAGTCTGAGGTGCTGACTCTTTACTACATGAAATTATCTACATTGACTCAAAAATCAATCAAGACCCTTGAAAAATATCAAATTTTGTTTTTGTTTGAAATGCAGTTTATTGATTTGATTTTGATCCAGTCTGAAATATCAATCACACATATGTGAACTTTTGATTAATCTGTTATCAGGAGCACAGTTAATACCTCGTCTGAGGTGTGTGTGTGTGTACTGACTGTGTGTGTGCTGTTGAGCTGGACAGTCACGTCCGTCATGTTGACCCACTGATGAGCAGACTGAATGACGCCGGTCACCTCCTCAACTGCATTTGCATACAACTCCTACAGGGGGCAGTGACACACACACACATGTTTATCGAGGGTCAGTCTAATGTCAGACATATACAGGTGAACCACAGATAAAAGCAAGTTCAGCATGTCCCAATGAAGCAGACCAGCGTCTTCACAACGTATATAATCCACAAACAATTTTTGTTCTCACCTTGGCTTTCATGTAGATGTTGTGTCCGATGATCCTGGTGCTCTCAAACATGTCTTCTCCAGGTCCAAATGCCTGACACATCTTAGTCTGACAGGCACAAAGTTGTTCTTTCCTGAGCTCAGTGTTTACTCCTAGTGTGTGTGTGTGTGTGTGTTTGAGTGTGTATATGTGTGTGTGTTTGTGTGTGTGTGATTGTGTGTGTGTGTGTGTGTGTTTTTGTGTGTGTTTGTGTGTATGGGTGTGTGTGTTTGTGTCTGTGTGTGTGTGTGTTTGTGTGTATGTGTGTGTGTGTCTAAGTGTGTGTGTGTTTTTGTGTGTGCGATTGTGTGTGTTTGTGTGTGTGTGTGTTTGGGTGTGTGTGTGTTTGTGTGTGTGTGAGTGTGTGTGTGATTGTGTGTATGGGTGTGTGTGTGTTTGAGTGTGTATGTGTGTGTGTGTTTGTGTGTGTGTGCTTGTGTGTGTGTGGGTTTGTGTGTGTGTTTGTGTTTGCGTGTGTCTCTGTGTGTGTGTTTGTGTGTGTGTGCTTGTGTGTGTGTGCGTGTGTGTGTGTGTGTGTGTGTTTTTGTGTGTGTTTGTGTGTGTGTGTGTGTTTGTGTGTCTGGGTGTGTGTGTGTGTGTGTTTTTGTGTGTGTTTGTGTGTGTGTGTGTTTGTGTGTCTGGGTGTGTGTGTGTGTGTGTTTGTGTGTTTGTGTGTGTGTGTGTGTGTGTGTGTGTGTGTTTTTGTGTGTGTTTGTGTGTGTGTGTGTTTGTGTGTCTGGGTGTGTGTGTGTGTGTGTGTGTGTGTTTGTGTGTTTGTGTGTGTGTGTGTGTGTGTGTGTGTGTGTGTGTGTGTGTGTGTGTGTGTGTGTGTGTGTGTGTGTGTGTGTGTGTGTGTTTGTGTGTGTGTGTGTGTTTAATTACCCCTCCTACAGGACAGGAGCTGTTCAGGTAGTCACAGGGAAGGCCAGTGTTTATGCAGTGAGGTCCTAGGGTGTTTGGACTGACATCTCCAAGATTACTGGAGGAGAAACCAGCAACAAAACCTCCCTAAAACACACACAACCATCAACACGTGCGGGCAGGGGCAACTGCTGGGGGCATTAACTTTTCAAAATCATCTGAAATGAAATTGCATTCCCTGCGTCACCTGTCCAGGTAGCTCTCCAGGGTTCTTGTCCTGCTCCAGCAGGTAGGAAGCATAGCCCATGTTGTCGCTGCTCACCATGTGGTTGGTGTAGTTCATGCTGACAGCGTGGACGGCGAACCAGCTGTCAGAAGAGCATTAAGCATCATCAAACTCAGCAACACCAGGGGTCTCTAAACTCCACTTGCATTCGTGAACCACATTTTAAAAAAGTGGTGGAGTGAGGGATTTCAGCTGGCTTACACTCTGACACGTCTCGGTAATAACATAATTAAAATAACTGAAAAGAAGATTTTCTCATTTGAACTTCAAACAACTGAAGATCTGAGGACATGAGGAGACCACATCAGATTTCAAACTCAAGGATCAATAAAAAATAGTTAGATAGCTCTTGGGTTCTACCAAACTTGGAAGACCCTGGAAACCTGAAACCCTGGAAGAGGACAACTAATGACTGAACTGAAGAGATGATAACACGAATGGAAACCAGAGTTCAGAACAACTTCCAAAGAAATTCAAGGGCAAGGTCCATTGGTGTCAGATCCCACCATGCATCACTGTTGGAACCAAAGTGGACGACCGAGGAGAACGCAAATGCAAGTCCATTATAATGTCCTTTGGACAGATGAGACACAACTGGAGCTTTTTGACAAGTTAGTAAGTTTTTGACAAGTTCCCTGACCCGAATTTCGGGCCAGGTCGGGCCCAAAATGTCATTCATTACGTTCGAGTCGGGTCAGCCCGGGCTTCTATCTTGCCGACTTTTTTTTAATAAATATATGTTTATAAAAATGTATACTAAAACGATGTGTGGAACGTGGATACTAAACTAAGGAATACTTGTTATAAAATAAATAATTTGGATTAAACAGAGAAGGCGCTGTAAGGTAATTGCTATTTAACTACTATACGATGGCACGTGAACGCGCCCTCTTAATAATCTTCCCCTCCACAAGTCCGCATCTAGTTTGACTCGGTTTCCCTGATTATGGAGCAGCAAGAAGTCGAGGATAAACTAAAGACGGGGAACTTAAATCCATCCATTATCTATACCCGCTGTATCCGTCACCGGGTCACGGGGTTCTGTCGGAGCCTATCCCGACGCATAGTAAGTGAAAGGCAGGGGTCCACCCTGGACAGGTCGCCAGTCTGTCACAGGACCACATAGAAAGACAAACAACCAATCACGCTCACATTCACACCTACGGGCAATTTAGAATGATCAATTAACCTACCCTCCATGTTTTTGGACTGTGGGAGGAAGCCGGAGTACCCGTTGGGAACCCACGCAAGCACGGGGAGAACATGCAAACTCCACACAGAAAGACCCACCGGTCCGGGAATCGAACCAGGAACCTTCTTGCTGTGAGGCAACAGTGCTAACCACTAAGCCTGCCAATTTGGAACTTTACACATTTATCAGATATCTGCAGGTCAGGCAGTATGTTGAAAGTTTGACATCACAATCTCTCTGTAAACCCTTCAGTTAATCATCTCAATGCATTTCTGTCAGTCAATCCTACTTCCAAAGTTGTGTTGTGTAAACTTTAAAATCTCATCTTCAGATTGCATTGTCCATCTCTGACTGCTATTAAATTGGTCTGGAAACAAGACCTTCATCCTCCATTTCTGACAATGTGTAGCAGTCTATTCTTGATTAGGTGCACTCCTCCTCAGTGGGTGCTTGCCACGCACTTCTGCAATTTAAAGTTGTGCACCTGGTGAAATGTGGACCCAACATCTGACAGGTGTAGGAGTGCACCTTCTACAATTATCCAAATGTTTTCGTTTTGTTCCTCGCTGGATAATTTCTGGAAGTCAGCCTTCTGTACTAAATCTGACGTTTTGCACTGTGTGATTGAGCCAAACCCCTTCAAAAATGGTGGTATCTTTGGAGTTGCCCTTGAGCTGGACATGGACACGTTTCAAACAAAGAATGCTCTTATTTTCATCAGTAATTGCCAGGAGAGCTGTCTTATTAAGGTGGAAAGATCCAGCATGGATGTGTCTGCTTTCTGGGGACTTGTTTGTGGGTGAAAATCTGTTCAAATATGATTACTATGCATGGTTTTGTACCATATCTGTAAATATATTGCTAATATTTAATAAAAAGACATCTGAAAGAAGAACAACTAAGAACTAAACACTCAACTACTCTGAAGTGTCTTATAAGTCCTGATCTACATCCTGCTGAACATCTGTGGAAACATCTGGAACCTGCAGTGTGGAGAAAAAAACCCTTCATGGATTGGTATCGATAAATTTGTCCACGTTTGTATGTGGCCCATAACAACTTTTCATTTGGGGTCCATAAGGGACCCAGGCCACCTGACCATGTCAAACCCAGTCTGTACCCAAGCAGCCCACTTTTTACCCAGACAGCCCTTGGTGGACCTGCTGCCTGGGTTCATTTTTGCTACTAGTTGGACTTCTATCCAATGGTGTCCAGAGGCAGTTTCAAAACTGAAATCAAAGTCCGGTCCAGAGAACCCACACTGATTTTTTGTATTGAAAAGAGTCAGAATCGCAGGCAGGTTTGGATTTCTGACTTCCAAGTTTTAACGGAACATCCCTGGAGACCAAACAGTAAATCCAAATACCTGAGGTGAAGGATCATTAGTATAAATCAACAACAGGTCCAGATCTATGAGTATAAATATGTATTTGGTGATCTAAAAGTACTAGTTATTAATTGGTGCTTGATTTTACCTGAGCATTCCGATCCCATCTCCATCCAAATCAGTGAACTTCAGCACCAACACCTCCTTGTCAGTGTTCCATTCAAACCTGAACAGATCAATAACAGCACGGATCAGTAAATTCCTTATAAAACAAAAAGATGTTTTTTTCATGTTGGTGAAGCGTTGAAGGCAACAGTCAGATCGTCATCAGAAACACGTTTGAAAGAGTTCACTGCAGTCAATCAAATCAGCCAATCACAAGCCATCAGATCTCTCGTTGCCAGATTTTAAATAAGAGTCCCTGACAACACAAAACTATGAAGAACAAAGTGGGCAAAAGCTGAATGTAAGAAGGGAAGACCAAACCATTGTCTGCTCTTACCTAAACTAAAAAAATAAAATTAACAATCAACAAACTGCATTCTCTAAAATATTAATGATTATGTTCTGACCAAAACAGTTTTTGTACCAGATTGGAAATATGTTTATTTTGCGTCCACTACTGTCACTCACACGAAGATAAAAGAACCTGGGGGTCATGGTTGACCACCAGTTATCTTTCTCTGACTACGATCCCTTGGTGTCCTGGTTGTGCCGCTTTGTTCTCTACAACCATTATTAAATAAGACTGTACCTGACTCCATATGCAGCTCAACTCCGAGTTCAGGTCATGGTTATATGCTGCTTCTGTTCTGGCCTTCTACCTTCTGACATCAAACCACTACAAAAGGTCCAGAATGCAGCAGTGCGTTTGGCCTTTAATCAACCCAGACGGGCACACGTCACACTCTGTTCACTGGTCTTCACAGACTACCCGTGGCTGCTCCAATAAAACACAGAGACTTGTGTTTTATTGGAGCAGTCTCTGTCACTGGTCTACAAGGTGGTCTCGGGTTCCACAGCTGCAATACTTTTAATCCAATTTAGTTTTATTTCTATAGCAGCTCCTACGGTTAGAGACCCTCTTTCTCAACAGAGCAACTGCATCTGAAGCTGAGTGCAACACATCTGCAGTGCTACCGACAAGGAAACCAACATCTGCAGAGGTAGAACCGAGGTCACAGCTCTCAACAGCTTCCCTGTGTTCCTCTGTAGGAAGATGAATAAATTTAGTAACAGCTTCGGATAGACACCTGCTGAAGTAATTCCTCCTATTATGCGTAACGTTGACAATGTTAATTTCAAACGTTATTAAATAGTGGTCGGATAGGAGGGAGTTTACATGCGACACTAACAGATTATCAGGTTCTACACCGTAGACGAGGACCAGATCAAGAGTATGATTAAGACAATGCGTCGGTTTGTTAACTTTTTGTAAAATCCCCATCGATTCTAGAAGAGAATCAAAAGCCAACTTAAGACTATCGTTGTCAACATCCATATGAATGTTAAAGTCGCCCACTATGATGACTTTATCTGTACTGATCAATAAACTAGATAAGAAATCTGAGAACTCAGACAGAAACTCCAGAAACTCCAGCAGGAGGCCGGTAAACTACCACCAACAAAACTGGCTTCTCTGATTTCCAGCTCGGCAGTTTTAAACTAAGCGTGAGGCTTTCAAACGTATTATAATCGCATTTATGTTTGGATTTTATTTGAAGACTGGAGTCGTAGATCGCCGCTACTCCTCCACCTCGACCTTTGATTCGAGGAATATGATAATTAAAGTAACTGGACGGCGTCGATTCATTTAAACTAACAAACTCTTCCTCCTGGAGCCACGTTTCTGTTAAACAGAAAATGTCACTCCGGGTCTCCGCATGTAACTTTCTGGTTTGTAGTTGGCACTAAATGCGTATTGGTTTTTATTTTTACAAGGTTAATTTGATTAATGCCTCTATCACATAGCCCCTCGTTAAAATAAAAGTAAGCTTAGATTAACCCAAGAGCCTTATACAATATATATATATATTGTATAAGGCTCTTGGGTTCTACCAAACGTGGTATTAAGCATTAATATATATGCAAACTAAGGGAGGGAAAAAAAACTGTCCTCTTCCAAGAATACCTTCTGTCTTCTCATATCTTCATCTACTTTGTGATCTCTGGTGTTACTGTGGCTTGATTAGACCCTTTTGCTGTAAAATGTTTGGTGATATAATATTTCAGCTGTAAAGTTGGACATTTTAACATGGAGGACAATGTAGGATGAACTCAGTGTTGGATCTGGACCCTAGTGGTCAGCAGAGGACCTACAAGCCCGGATTAGGACCCTAGTGGTCAGTAGAGAACTTGCATGTCTGGAAAGCATGCTGACAATAAATTAGCTTGGTTCAGAAGTAGAATGATCCACATTGATGGAGTCAACAAATTAATCACAGAAGATTAAAAAAAGAAGGCTGCAAAAATGTTAACAAAGTTACAAAAATGATAAGACCCAACTTTGTTAACTACCACAAGCAGCACTCCACATCATACTGTTAGCATACCTGTGCCTCTCGTCTTCAGGGTTGTTCAGGTACGAGTGAGGACTTCTGTTCAGACTGCTGTTGACCAGATGTCCTCTGTTTCTGTAAATCCTGCCTGGCCTCATGTTACGGTGGGCTATGTTTATGCTCTGGAAGCAAAGTTGACATCACTATATATATATATATATATATATATATATATATATATATTCAATTCAATTTTATTTATATAGCGTCTATTACAACACAAGTTGTCTCTAGGCGCTTTCCAGAGACCCAGAACATGACCCCCGAGCAATTATTACATAAACAGCGGTGGTTAAAAACTCCCCTAGTGGAAGAAAAACCTTAAGCCAAACAGTGGCAAGGAAAAACTCCCCTTTAAGAGGGAAGAAACCTTGAGCAGGACCTGGCTCATGAGGGGGGACCCTCCTGCCGAAGGCCAGCCGGGTAGAGCAAGAAATAAGAAAGAATAGAGACATAGAGACACCGTCAAAGGTACAAGATAGGATACATTAGTAACTGTCCTTGGTAGTCCAATTAGACTTCTGTGAATATGGGTGATATATGGATAGACGGTGATCCAAGGGGATGAGGACTGCAGGTCGGGGTGTCATATATATATATATATATATATATATATATATATATATATATACATATATATATATACTGACTAAATAAATTAATTGATAAGGTAATAAAAGTAAATGCAAACAAATGCATTTTAGCACAGAAACAGCAAGGAAGTATTATTCGGAACCACGGCATTAATGTCCATTGTTATGCTGATGAGACGCAGCTGTATCTGTCTATGAAGATGAAACAGAACCATCAGACAAACTTCAGGTGTCTTAAGGACATCAAGGACTGGATGTCCACTCATGTTTTGCTCCTAAATGCTGATAAAACAGAGGTTGTTGTTTGTGGTCCCAAACACATTAGGAGGGATTAGACGGTGTTGCGATGGCCTCCAGTAAAACTGTGAGAAACCTTGGAGTTATTTTGATCAGGATTTGTCATTTAAACAGCATATTAATCAGGTTTGTAAAACTGCGTTTTTCCATCTCCGTAATATCAGAAAGATCAGGAGCATCCTCTCCCAGAGTGATGCTGGAAAACTAATTCACGCTTTCGTATCTTCTAGACTAGATTACTGTAACGTGTTGTTGGCTGGATGTCCAAGTAATTCTCTGAATTAAACTTTAGTGTGTCAGGACCAGTAGTCACAGCTGCAGCAGCAGGACCAGACTGGAGCTGGTCTTCAACACAGCTTCATCCTAGAACTGCTGCTGTAGACCTGCTGCAGGGGGACACCAACATGATCCGCTGAGTGGTGCCCTTCACCAGGTTAAAGAACAACTGTACTTCCTAACACTAGATTAAAGTACAACTATACTACCAAATACTTTATTACATTATAAATGTATTTCCTAACACAAATTTTAAGTTATAAATTTACTCACACCATACAACTGTTATGTGGGGCACCATGTAGCGTCTTTATATCATAGACTTTTTATGCAAAGTTTCTTCTAGCTTTGTTCCTTTTTTTTTAAGGAATTGCTTCGGGGTGCATTAATACAGCATTTTAAGTTCTGTTTTCATTATGTATTAAGTGGACGAAGTTGTGGGGTTTCAGGCGCGGCTAACGTTTTTGCTCACGTGGCATGTGTGAAAGTGGTTGCGGCTTCACTTACATATTATGATGTGAGACAGCCGAGTTGGACCTGGAACGATTTCTACAATTTTTTCATAACGTCCATCTTTCATATGACCTGGAAGACAAACTGACCTTGACGATGCCGTTGACCAGTGGCTCCATGGATGCTTTGATGTAGCCTTTACTGGTGATCATGAACAGGGTGTACTGGAAATATCCAGCCGGACCACAGTGGGTGTGAGTCCCGCTCAGGACCACGTTGTCCTGCCGGTACAGATCCCCGTATTTCACCTGCAGCGCCTGAAGAACCTGAACACAGACCAGTGGGTTTGTTCTACCACACCTGTGAAACCAGGTCTAGTTTCTTTGTAATCAGTTTTAGTGGATACGATAAGAACAACATGGCCTCACAAATGCATTTCTAGTCAGATTAATCATAACTTGTTTACTGTATAAAGACTGCAGGCATGTTTCAAGTCAGAGCTCCTTCAGACCTTAGTAGTGGCAAATCTGTAGGAGACCCAGGGCTGTACCCCGAGGCCTGGACAAGACAGAGTCCCAGTGCTGTATCCCGAGGCCTGGACAAGACAGAGTCCCATTGCTGTACCCCGAGGCCTGGAGGAGACAAAGTCCCAGTGCTGTACCCATGGAGGTCTCTGACCTAGGTCTCTGAGACAGAACCACTCCCACCACACTTCATAACCAGATGAACCACCTTAACTGTCCCCTCTGGATGTTGAGGACGAGTGAGGTGAAGGATGAAGCCTTTACTGTTCAACATCAGCGTTATGACAAAGACAAAAGACTGTTGAATACATAGAACCTCATCTCTGAAGGCAAGGCAAAGCAAGTTTATTTATATACCACAATTCAACAACAAGGTGATTCAAAGTGCACACTGGTATTATGGTTTAGAGTTGCTTCTCTGTCTCAGGATTGCAGTTCTATAATATTAAAAACATCAAGAAAGCAATAGGTTTTAGGCCATAAGATTATCTGCCTTCAACAGTATAATCTCCCTAGTATCCAAGAAGATTTTGGAAGAAAGAAATGGAGGCCATTGGGGGATTTGAAACAGACAGAAGCTGTATGAATGTTCTCAAACATCTGAAGTTGAAAGAGTTTTGCAGAAGGAGAGTTCAAAAGCTCAAGAAAACAGAAACAATGGTGAAAACTGATGCAGTTAGTCAAAAATACCTACAAGATGTTTCTAGTTCAGGAGGAACAAAAAGGGCCTGATCACCCATATTTTAAGAATTTCGTTCAAAGCTTATAGCATTGCTGGTTACCTCCAGTCGTAACCTCTGTGAGATCATGCCCACATCTGCGGTGACGAAGACGACTCTCCGCTTCCCGTCATCAATGATGAAAGCTCGGCTGTACAGACGAGTGTGTATTCCTGCAGCCGTCTGCTGAGGGTTTGCATAACCCATCTTTAAACGTAAAAAAACACACACATATTGTCAAAGTTATGCATATATTATAACATGATTGCCTTTAGTCATCATTCTCTGATGTCTATATGTGGTGTCATTTGTAAGGGAAAAGACCGGAACACCTTTGATTAAGATACACAGGATGTCTGGGCCAAATGGGCCCATAGTGTGTCTGTTTCTTCACCTGTCGATATTTGCATATAACATGTCATGTGACCTCTTTGTTCGTCCGTGAATAAAAGAAACCGCTGCAAGGGGGAAAGGGGGATTTGTGACGATTACATTCGTGTGTCATTTGCCCGTGTCGGCCTTTCCCCCGTTTTGCAAAGGCTTAAACAAGATTACTGTCTCTGTGTGGTTCATTCCGACCCTTGAGAAGGTTAGAAAACTTTAACACATATATAATGAAACACAAACCCACAACAGTTTCCACAACATTTACTTTGACTTATTTCTTTTTAGACAGCATAATCTAACCTTTAACAAAAATGGACCCAAACAGACCTGCTGGCTGGAAACACTTTCAAACTTACTGTACTGGTCCAATCTTCTTTTACCTGTGCTGTTATGGACTTTAACATTCAGCTTAGAGATACCTGGAAGCCCTGATGTGCAGTTCCTGGGATTTTGGTATTTCCCTGAACATTAAATGGTTTTCTTATGTTTCTTAAATGTTTTCCATTTGTGAATAATCTCTCTCACTGCAGATCATTGAACTCCAAGCAGTTTTTATAACCTATGTTTTTATAACCTTTCCAGACTGATGTGACAGTCTTGGGATTATATTAACACACCTGGATGTTCCATACCACTAAACAGACAAAACATATGCTTTTCTAGTAGTCTAAACATCTAATGTTTATCAATTTATCAGTTCATTGATGACAATGATCAGTTCATCATTTGTGTTGATCAATTCATTGATGGTGATCAGCAGCACCTGGATAAAACTTGTCCTCTTAAAACCTGCTGTAAGACCATGGACTACTTAAGTCTTTCCCTTAGTATTGTTATTATTGTTGTTGTTGTTTCTGTGATTGTTGTTGTTGCTGTTATTGTTGTTTTTGTTGTTGTTATTGTTGTTGCTGTAGTTGCTGTTATTATTATTGTTGTTGCTGTTATTGCTGTTGTTATTGTTGTTTTTGTTGTTATTGTTGTTGTTATTTTTGTTGTTGTTATTGTTGTTGCTGTTATTATTATTGTTGTTGCTGTTATTATTGTTGTTATTGTTGTTTTTGTTGTTGTTATTGTTGTTGCTGTAGTTGCTGTTATTGTTGTTGTTATTGTTGCTGGTATTGTTGCTGTTATTAGTATTGTTGTCACTGTTATTATTGTTTTAGTTATTATTGTTGTTATTGCGCTTATTATTATTGCTGCTGTTATTAATGTTGTTGTTGCTGTTATTGTGTTTGTTTTTGCTGTTGTTATTATTATTGTTGTTATTGTATTATTATTGTTGTTGTTGCTGGTAATATTATTGTTGTTGTTGCTGTTATCATTGTTATTATTATTGTTGTTATTGTATTATTATGGTTATTGCTGTTATTATTGCTGTTATTATTATCGTTGTTATTGTATTATTATTGTTGTTATTGTATTGTTATTGTTGTTGCTCTTATTGTGTTTGTTTTTGCTGTTAATATTATTGTTGTTATTGTATTACTATTGTTATTGCTGTTATTATTATTGTTGTTATTGTTATTATTATTGTTTTTATTATTGTTGTTATTGTATTATTATTATTGTTATTGCTGTTATTATTATTGTTGTTATTGTATTGTTATTGTTGTTATTGTATTGTTATTGTTGTTGTTGCTGTTATTATTATTGATGTTGTTATTGTAATATTATTGTTGTTGTTTTTATTATTGTTGTATTGTATTATTGTTATTGCTGTTATTATTGATGTTGTTGCTGTTATTGTTATTGTTGCTGTGGTTATTGTTGTTATTATTATAGTTATTGTATTATAGTTGTTGCTGGTATTGTTGTTTTTATTGTTGCTGTTGTTGCTGTTATTACTATTGTTGTTGTCATTGTTCATGTTGAGTCATTTATGTTTTTTTTTTCATTGAGTGAATAAAGAAAAAGTAGGACACAATAACTGACCAGAGGGAGCTCTGCTGGTGGTCCAGTGCAGTCGGCCCGACCCACTCCGACCAGGTAAGGTGTCCTCTGATGATCCGAACCTGACGGGATGGCAGACAGACTTCAGTTAAAGAATTAAACCGGTTCATTCCAGGGGTTCACATGCTTTTTCTTGTTCAGAAGGGTTGAGTGGATGAAAGTGAGGGTGGGATTAGGCCTGTCAGGTGTTAGTCATGTGCATACTCTTGATCTGGTCCTCGTCTACGGTGTAGAACTTGATAATCTGTTAGTGTCGCATGTAAACTCCCTCCTATCCGACCACAATTTAATAACGTTTGAATTAAACATTGTCAATGTTGCGCATAATAGGAGTAATTACTTTAGCAGATGTCTATCCGATAAAGCTTTACTAAATTTAGGGAGGCCATCGCTCTTAATCTTCTTACAGTGGAACATAGTAAAGCAGTTGAGAGCTGTGACCTCGGTTCTACCTCTGCAGACGTTGATTTCCTTGTCGGTAGCACTGCAGATGTGTTGCACACAGCTTTAGATGTAGTTGCTCCTTTGAGAAAGAGGGTCCTGTGTGTGACCTGCAGTCCTCGTCTATGTGGATCACCAACTATCCATATATCACCCATATATACATAGAAGTCTTAATTCTGCTGCTGATGGACAATTATACTATTGTATCCTGTCTTGTACCTTTGATGGTGTGTCTGTGTCTCTTCTCTCTACTTCCTGTTCTACCTGGCTGGTCTTCAGCAGGACGGTCCCCCCTTATGATCCAGGTCCTGGTCCAGGTTTCTTCCCTCTTAAAGGGGAATTTTTCTTGCCACTGTTTAGTTAAAGATTTTTCTCCCACTAGGGGAGTTTTTAACCTGCTGTTGTTTATGTAATAATTGATTGGGGTCATGTTCTGGTCTCTGGAAAGATACTGGAGACACTATATAAATAAAATAAAATAAAATAAAATAAAATAAAATAAAATAAAATAAAATAAAATAAAATAAAATAAAATAAAATAAAATAAAATAAAATAAAATAAAATAAAATAAAATAAAACAGAATTGAATTGAATTGAATTGAATTGAATTGAATTGAATTGAATTGAATTGAACGTGTTAACATCGATGTTGCGAGTCGTGTCTCACCTGTCTGTTTGGTCCTGGTGACCATCACTGCGATTAACGCCACACAGATGGTTGTCATGGTGATGAGGAGGATGACCAGCGTTGCCTGGATGCAGCAGTTCCTAGATGCCATGCTGCCTGTCAGCCCCAGCAGAACATTTAAGAACAGATGACAACAGAGATTTTAGAAGAGGAATATTTAGATGGACTTTTGGTACATTTAGTCACACCTGTGCCATTGAGGGCTCAACTACAAAAGCCCATATCTTGGGAATGCTTTGAGAGATCTGGATGATTGAAGATTTCACATCCATCCAATCCTCATTAGGTGAAATTATATAAAAAAACATTCATTTATTCATAATTTGGGGTTTATAAAGCATAAATAATGTGTATTGTCTTTGATTGTATCTGTCTGTAGTCCACCAACTAACCAGGTACCAGTATGATGGACAAAAAAAATCTCAGTTCTCCAGTTAACAGATAATTATACTGATGGATCTGGTCTTTGGTACCTTTGACGGTGTGTCTGTGTCTCTTCTCTCTACTTCCTGTTGTACCCGGCTGGTCTTCAGCAGGAGGGTCCCCCCTTATGATCCAGGTCCTGGTCCAAGTTTCTTCCCTCTTATAGGGGAGTTGTTTTTGCCACAGTTTGGTTTAAGGTTTTTCCTCGCTATAAAAATAAAATAAAATTGAATAGAATTTATTGATCCAACAGTGGGAAATTCACTACCCATAGCAGCTCAAAAACAATACAAAAGTTCAATAACTCAAATACCATATACAAAAACGTACAATATACCAGAGAAAGATTAGGGATATAGGCTATATACATATGCATAATAACAACTGTGCAGGGGTTTATAAGTAATGGCCCATGACCCATCTGTACAAAGTGACAGCGGTGGGAAAGGAAGGTTGGATTGAGGATGGACAAACGGACACGACCAGAATGACGATAAGATAAACATTACTTAAGATGTAGGTTAGGACAGCCAGCGCGAGGTCAAACATGATATTAAACCACAAATGTTTCATGTTTCATAGGCATAGCCAATAGCTAACTGCCATCACTTTAACAACTTTTGTCATTTACTGTTGTACGCTGCTTTTCATTACACATTTAGTGTGTCATAGATATAACAATTTTCACCACATCAATCAATCAATCAATCAATCAATCAATCAATCAATCAATCAATCAATCAATCAATCAATCAATCAATCAATCAATCAATCAATCAATCAATCAATCAATCAATCAATCAATCAATCAATCAATCTAACACGCTTTAACATGCCTAAAGGCAATCAAAGTGCTATACAGGTAAATGAAAATACAACAAAGAAAACCATAAGATACAAAAAAAAGCAGCATCCCTAATATAGTTATTGTGTTTTCACAGCGTTTCTATTTCTGTGTGGGTCACTGACATGTGTAGCATGTAAACATAATGCCAGGACCGGCCTAGTAGTCATGTTCGCTGGAGTTAAAGGCCAGTTAAAAAAAATAGGGTTTTAAAAGAGATTTAAAATCATTGTCCGGGCTTACCTCACAGAAGGAGGCCATTCCAAAGTTTAGGAGCTGCAATTAATTTAGTTTTTTTTTCTTGATGTTTTTTTGTAATTGATTCATTCCAGATATGTCAAACAACGTATAAAGCATAAAATTAACACTAGTATGAATCTATAAATAAATAAATATACATATACACATGTGCACACACACGCATTTGAACATCTAGAAATTGTTGAAAGTAAATCTATATAAAAAAATGAATCTGTTAAAATACATCTCTACCCACTGTGCACACACCCCTCTGTATATACATACCTGTACACGTGCACACACATACACAAACACATTTATACATGTTTTTTTTTTGTTTTTTTTATTAATGCTACAATTTAGCATTGTAAATGAACATAGAAAATAGACTTCTCACATTACACTACATATACTACATATACTACAATATATACAACATATACTACATATACTACAATATAAACTACATATACTACACTATATACTACATATACTTCACTCTACACTACATATACTACACTAAAAGCTACATATACTACACTATCTACTACACTATACACTAGACTATATACTACACTATATACCAGTGTTTCTCAACCCTGGTCCTCAGGGCCCACTGTCCTGCAGGTTTTAGATGTCTCCTTGCACCAACACACCTGATTCTAATCAACAGTCCTCATCAGCTTTTCATCAAGGTCTGTACAACTCTGTTGCTGACACAGCTTCTTGTATCATGGTGTGCTGAAGCAGGGGAGCATCTAAAACCTGTAGGACAGAGGGCCCTGAGGACCAGGATTGAGAAACCCTGCTATATACTACATATACTACAATATAAACTACATATACCAAACTATATACTACAGATACGGCACGCTACACGACAGAGACGACACGAAAAGCGACAGAGACGACACGAGCGACGACACGAGAGACGACACAAGAGACGACAGAGACGACAAGAGAAACGACAGAGACGACACGAGAGACGACAGAGACGGCACGCGACACGACACAGACGACACGAGACACGACAGAGACGACACGAGAAACGACATATACTACTCTAAAAACTACATATACTACACTAAAAGCTACATATACCACACTATATACTACACTATGTACTACACTATATACTACACTATATACTACACTATGTACTACACTATATACTACACCATATACTACATATACTACACTATATACTACATTTACTACATATACTACACTATATACTCATGTCATAATCTGGGTTTCTGGAAAGATCCTAGAGAGAACTTGTGTTGTAATAGACGCCATATAAATAAAATTGAATTGAATACTACACTATATAGTACACTATATACTACATATTCACACCCACACCCACTGTGCATTCTGAGAGCACCCAGATCTCCACCAATCCACCACTATGCTGCACTCTAACACAAAAGCCACCCAAGTCCAGTCCCCCCACCAGCCCCCCACCCAGCACACCACATTGACAGTGCTACAGCAGAACCAGAAGGTCCCCCAACCCGATTGCACCACACAAGACACCAAACTAACACAAGCACCCAGATCCTGAGCAGCAACATCCATAAGCCGGCCCCAAGAAGCCTCCCACTCCACAACAGAAGCACTCCAGCATAGGCGGACCCCCACCAGGCAGTGGAGACATCACAGCAGCGACGAAGAGCGATGGGAGATACCCAGCCCAACCTCAAACATTGCTACCAAGGGCCCCCAAAATGTGGACCACTGAGCAAACACAAACCCAAACAACCCCAGAGCCAGACCACAGAAGGACCAGGAGGATCAAGGAGATCCAACTACGTCCCAATACACCGTGACTTATCCACACACACGCACACAAATATACAGTCATACACACCCCAACTGCAAACATTTTTTTGTGTTTATCAATAAATGTGTCCAGTCTGTAAATAAAGAACCGCACTCCTGAGACTTTGATGAGCTCATTTTGACAGCTGTTTTGCAGTTTTATATCTTTCTGAAGGAGGACCGGCTCCTATTCTGCAGCTCGTCTCTTGTGGGTCCCTCAGGGCTCCGCTTAGGGCCTCATGCTGTTTTTGTAGTATATGCTGCCTTCAGGGTCGGTCTTTTCTGTTGTGTTTTGCTGATGATATTCGGGTTTATTTTTGATTCAAATCAGACAGCAGAAATCCACTGCAACCTTTACTTAACTATCTCTATGACATTAAAATCTGGATGAACTAAATCTGAATTCTGACCTGCTCAGTGATCTTTTGAGTGCTTTCTAGCTCGGCGTATTTGGCAAAGGCTTTTAAAGGTCTTAAGTTGAATCAAAAGACCAGTTGAGTTGATAAATCATTAAGTTTTCATCTAGGATCGATTACAAAAGTGAAGTCTTATCACACTTCCAAGAAACTTGAAAAACCTGTTTATCAATGTTTTAAATCTTTATCAACTTTTGATTAGATTGCTGCACTGAACCTGTGGATTATTTCGTTCCCTATCTTTTTATTTTTACTTTTTCTTTTCTCAAATATCGTATGGTTGTTTATTGACTTATTGCTTTAAATTGTGCATTTTATTGTATTGTGGTGCACACACCTTTTTCTACTCTTTCACATTACACACCCGGTGATTTTAGCCCTCTTTGGCAAAATATTTATTCCCCCTTTATTTTCTTTTCTTTATTGCTTTCACCAGGGATCAATAAAAATGGTTAGACTGTCATGAAGGCTGGTAAAGGGAACACACTTGCACACATAAAAAAAAAAAAAAAACCCTTTGTTGCAAGATTAAAATGCATATATAAAGCTCTTGGGTTCTACCAAACGTGGTATTAACCATTATTATATGTCCAAACAAAAGTAATAAAAATGTTGTAAAAATATAAAAACCAAAACGCATTTAGTGCTAAATAAAACCCGGAAAGTTAAATGCGGATTGCTAAATAAACGTTCTTTAAACTCCAAGTCTCTATTAGTCAACAATGTCTTTACTGAGACCCGGAGGAACATTTTCTGTTTAACAGAAATGTGGCTACAAGAGGCAACTGACCTGAATAACAGGTCAGTTGCCTAGAGAAGCCAGTTTTGTTGGTGGTAGTTTACTGGCCTCTTGCTGGTGCTGGTCTGGAGTTTCTGACTCAGTTTTCTCAGATTTCTGATCTGGTTTATTGATCAGTACAGACAAAGTCAACATTCACATGGATGTTGACAACGACAGTCTTAAGTTGGCTTTTGATTTTCTTCTAGAATCGATGGGGATTTTACAAAAAGTTAACGAACCGACGCATTGTCTTGATCATACTCTTGATCTGGTCCTCGTCTCCGGTGTAGAACCTGATAATCTGTTAGTGTCGCATGTAAACTCCCTCCTATCCGACCACTATTTAATAATGTTTAACCTCAACACTGTCAATGTTACGCATAATAGGAGGAATTACTTTAGTAGACGTCTATCCGATAAAGCTATTACTAAATTTAGGGAGGCCATTGCTCTTCATCTTCATACAGTGGGATATAGTGAAGCAGTTGAGGGCTGTGACCTCGGTTCTACCTCTGCAGATGTTGGTTTCCTTGTCGGTAGCACTGCAGATGTGTTGCACTCAGCTTTAGATGCAGTTTCTCTTTTGAAAAAGAGGGTCTCTAACCGTAGTAGCTTAACTCCCTGGTTTAACTCACATATTCGTATGTTAAAATAGAAAGTGGGTAAAATGGAAAGAAAGTGGTTCTCTTGTAGGTCTGTAGATATTTATTATGCATGGAAAGATAGTCTAATAGTATATAAAAAAGCCCTTTGAAAAGCTAGAACAGCTTATTATTCAGTGTTGACAGAGGATAATAAAAATAACCCACGTTTCCTGTTCAGGACTGTAGCCAGGCTGACAATGAGCCACAACTTTGTGGAGCCGTGCATCCCTGCAGCTCTCAGTAGTGAAGACTTTATGAGCTTCTTTAGCAATAAAATTGTCAGAATTAGAGAAGAAATCAAGCAGACCCACCCAGCAGCGACTGTGGACATTTCTTCAGCTTCAGCAACTCCCCTAGGCTCTGACCTGACTCTAGACTGTTTGGTTCCTGTAGACCTCCTTGACTTGACTCTAGACTGTTTGGCTCCTGTAGACCTCCCTGACCTGACTCTGGACTGTTTGGTTCCTGTAGACCTCCCTGGGCTGACTCTAGACTGTTTGGCTCCTGTAGACCTTCCTGACCTGACCTCAGTCTTCAACAGATCTAAATCTTCCCAACTCCACTACTCAAAAATGTTTTCTCTCTCATTGGTGTGACAATGATGGACCAGATCAACTTGTCCCTGGTCTTAGGATATGTGCCACAGGTTTTTAAAGTTGCAGTAATTAAACCGTTACCTAAAAAAAACCTGTCTTGACCCAGACATTTTAGATAATTATAGACCGATTTCCAACCTTCCATTTATCTCTAAAATTCTCAAATAATCTTATGGCATCAGATAATGGATTTATTACTTGTCTAATATCCAAACTCTTGGTTATCTACAAGATCTGATAGTTTCTTATGTTTCTAGAGTTGTAGAGTTATAAAGTTAAACATTTTAACATTGGACATAAGTGAGAATAACTCACTTCCGGATCCAAGACCTAATGGTCAGTGTTGGATCGGCAGGTCTAGATCCAGAACCTAGTGTTCAGTAGAGAAACTGCAGGTCTGGATCCTGAGCCTAGTGGTCAATGGAGGAAGTTCATACAGCATAGTATTCAGTTTCCAAACTGGATATTTCTACCAACGTTTGTATGCAGGGTCCTTTTGAGAAAAGACAAGAACTCAAGATGTGTTTCTTGTCTGGTCCACCTGCAATCAAAATGGAGCAGTGGACAGTCTTACATGCAGCCCCACATTTTAACTCATCTATCTTCACGCATATGTTAGCTGGTTGCACCATAGTTGTTGTGCCTTAATTCAACACATTTCTAAAACATGTAATTCTGCTGTGAACTGATTTGGAGCGGTCGGTACTCACCTTCAGAGTGAAGAGCTTCTGAAGCCTGAGAGGAAGTATGTTCAGATCATATGTACCTGTGTTATCTACCTGTGAGGCTGCTTCGAGTAGGTGCACACTCCAAAGGTCAACACCATGACTGACTGTAGATAAAACCTATCCCACAGGTAATAAAATTAAATAACGATCAATACATTTAAACTTGAATCAGAGTGTTTTAACTCATCAACTGTGAAGCTTTTGAAAAACTCGATAATCCTAACGAGGCCAAGATTATGGTCCGACACTAACGTTAGCGTCGAATATCATGGTTTCTTGTTGCCTTTTGCATTCGTCATGATAAACATTAGATTTACTGTGTTTATTCCATTATAAATGTCATCTCTAAAGAATCTGAAGTAAGAATTAGTGGCTCCAACTGGATAAGCTCTATCAGACACCGCAAGACTGGAAGTACAAGGAAGAGATTCATAAAATAATTTTCAGTCCATGTCCTCCAGGTCTCATCATCTAAACGCCACAAGATGGAGACATATCGGAAGTGATAAACAGTCATGTGACATCCTGATACAGCTTTGGATACTCAGTCATGTAGGTCATGTGATCTTAAATTAGAGACTCCAGCAGAACTTGAATAGAAAAAAAGCATATGAATGATGGATGGATGGTTTAGCTTATGCTCGCTTATGATGCTGATTAAAATTATTTTACGTAGCCTTCTCCATGATTCACATTTGATACAGTCTTCTTTTCTTTGAAGGTGTCCTTTTTATGTCTGTGGACATGGAGATGATGGAGAACCCGTGTGCACGTCATGTACCATCGGCGGATTAAAGAAGTGGCTGACATGTAGAAATTCAGTGGCTGGAAAAGGCTGGACTAAATGACAGCATGGATGCATTAATCACAGTAGCCCAAGAACAGGCCTTGAACACAAGAGCGACAGAGGTCAGTGGCCTTGTGTACAAAGAGTGCATGGTTTTTATTGTAACGAAAAAAGAAATGTTGATGTGCAAAACTGTGCACCCACCCAAGTCCACGCACATTTCATTTGAGCATCTCAATCAATGTAAAATTGAACGCAGATGCGTGAACACGACGCTCCTCCCTGTCTCCTCCCTCAAGTAGATCAGTTTGAATATGATAATGAGGCTAAATATCCATGAAAAACCGCTGATCCAAACAGGGAATTTTCAAAAGCAAGTTTATTAAAAAAAACAAAAAAAAAAAAAACATCGACCGTGAGCTTGAAACACTCCTGTCAGAAGTCAAGTTCAGGAAAAATTATTTACTTGGTGACATTTCCTCTGATTTACATCCAAGAAAACGGTATAGGTGCTGTGGCATGTTGAACCATTGCATTACGGGTGTATAGGTGTGGTTGTTCCTTGGTTTGTGCGGGGTTCCCTGAAGAGTCGTAGGTTTATTGTGTTTGTACCGGTTTGTGGTTCATGTTCACCGTTGGTGCATCTTTACACTCTTTTATCTTGTTTATATTTTAAGACTCGATACCATAACTGAAGGTGGATGAAGAACAACTCTCCTAATTCCAGTTTATGTGTAAAAGAAAAATATATATATGGTCAAACATGTGTCCTGCATCCCACAACAGACAGAGGTTTATAGTTTATAAAGCTCCGTTTGTAAAGTATAAAGTTTATATTCAAACCTTGAACCAACACAATCTGGCACATCTCCGCTGCAAAAAAAAAAAACACGTTGTACCAATTTAAGAATATATGTGGAAACATGAAAAATATAAAATGAGTTGCAGCAGCTGCAGGAGAAGCGACTGGCCTCCACCATTGGAGAAACACCTTCTGGAATCCTGCAGCAGCTGCAGCGACTGCATATAAGACTCAGAAAGTACAGAAACATAAAAAAAAAGAAATATTCAAAGATCAGTTCGTACAAACCAAACTTTTACTGACATGTTAGTCTTAGGGAACTGGTTTTTCAAATAGTTTTTTGATGTTTGTCTGTTCAGATACAGTTATTTTACGTTTAAGGATCCTGGTTTCATTCCATTAGTTGTTCCATTTGGTTGCCATGGCGCCACTCAGGGATGACTGAGAGATGTCCGACCCATCAGCAGCTCCCGCTAAAATTTTCCTGTTGCTCGAAACCAGAGCGTTGCTGGGACCAGTTCAGGGCAGCAATCTAGAAGGATCCTCTTAGTGACCTAAACCAGCTGATGTGCGATGTGATATGTTAGGGTACGATGCAGTACGGTACACAAGGCACGATATGGTACAGTATGATACAATGCGGTACAGGTGTGGTATGGTACAATGGGATGTAATATGATATGGTATGATACCATACCATACCATACCATATCATACCATACTAAACGTTACGATACACTTTATTGTTCCCATATGGAAATTTGCCTCTACGGTGTGATAGAAACAAACTAAACAACATCAAATATTGCACATACTCTTCATTGTACATGTTACATTGCACACTACAGCATTAATGTTCATTGTTATGCTGATGATACACAGCTGTATTAGTCTATGAAGATGAAACAGAACCATCAGACAAACTTCAGATGTGTCTTAAGGACATCAAAGACTGGATGTCCACTAAGTTTTTTGGTCCTAAATTCTGATAAAACAGGCTGGTCCACTGAGTGGACCTCACCTCGTCTGTCTCCTTTTCCCTTCTTCAGCTCAATCCTCAGTTATTAATTAACAGTATCCCATAAGCATAATTGTGCTCCATTGTTCTTGTAGTTTGTTGTGCTTGTCTGGCCCTTCTTTTTCTCTTCTGTACATGTTCTGCAGACCAGAACCTCAGGAGCTACTTGCTGACCTGCAGTTCCACATCTGACCATCCCAGTGTCTGCCTTCACCTGTCTGTATGGATGTCTCTGTTGGATACCTGCTGACATCCCGACCTGCAGTCCCACCCTCTGACCACCTCAGTGTCCGCTGTCTGCACTTGTTTATATACTATCCATATATCACCCAAATAAACATAGAAGTCTTAGTTCTGCTGCTGATGGATAATTATACTGTTGTATCCTGTCTTGTACCTTTGATGGTGTCTTTGTCTCTTCTCTCTCTACTTCTTGTTCTACCTGCTGGTCTTTATGTAATAATTGATCGGGGGTCATGTTCTGGGCCTCTGGAAAGTGCTTGGAGACAACTTGTGTTGTAATAGATGCTGTATAAATAAAGTTTAATTTAATTTAATTTTAATTGAAAAATTTCAAATATTTATAGAATCAGATATTATTGCTTTTTTTTAATAAAGTTGTGTGTTGGGCCAAAGTTTGTCTGTCCAGACCTTCAGGACGTGTTTCTGGCATAAAATAATACAAAAATAACCATTTGTTTTAAGCAAGGATAATTGTCTGCTCCTGTAAGTTTGAAAAATATATTTTAAGTTAAGTTTAAGTTTAAGTTAAACAGAACCTAAAAAAACATTTGCTTAATTATTCACTCACACACATTCAATTATTCAGGCTAACTATAAGACTCTTTTGAATAACCATGATTTTAAAAATGTAATATATTGACAGCTAGCTTTCATTAAAAAAGGTGTCAGGTGGTAGTTGAACTGATGTGTAGAAGTCACATATCTATAAATTTCCTTCCTTTCTTTATTCCTTCTCTCATTCATTTCTACTTCCAGAAATAGTTTTATTCTTTTTTCAGGAGCATCTAACATCTTTTCTTGATATTCTGCTCCACTTGTCTTCCACTGTGATGTTGCTCATTCCAGACTGATATGCAGCACCAGATGCTTCTCTGAGACCACTGCTGATGACGTTCCCTGTTGGCGTTGTGTTAACACACACATGAATGATCCAGAGCAGCACATGTGTGTTATTGTGAAGAGGCCTCTGATCCATATGTAGCGTTTGGGTCAAAGGCTGGCAGACACACACACACAGATGTGTTTGCATGTGTGTTCACAGATAGCAGCAGGTTAAACATTAACGTCCATCAGCTCGTAAAGCTAACACACAGACAGAGAACCTTTGGAGTTTGATATGATGTGATCACACAAACACAGTGATGACCCGTGAACACACACACTCATCGCTCAGAATGACGCAGCTCTGATCGGAGAGAGGTGATCTCTGAAATTGCTCAGGTGAGTTCTTAATTTTTTTACTTGTTTAAAGTTTTTCATTTAAATTGAAAAAAAAAACAGAAACACAGAAAGAGAAAGAGTATTGATGGTGGGTGTCGCTCAGCCGTTCTTCCTCCCTGGTGTGACAGCAGACAGGCTAGTGTGTGTTAATTCAGAGTGTGTGTTTTCTGAATTCCAGAGACTGTAAACCTTTAATGAAACTCTGAAACAACAGTGTTCAGTCAGTCAGGAGCCGTTTCTGACACAGTTCAGCTTCTGTTAAAATCTAGTGATGGGAGGTTCAGAACCTTCAAGCTGATCCACGGTGTTCCACGTTATGACAGAAACAGGAAACATTACTGAATCGGAAGTTCAGGTTCAAGGTGAGTTGGGTATAAACACCGAGCTAAACTGAGCATAAATCAATTTAGCTAAAGCTAGCTGAGTGTGAGTCAATTTAGCTAAAGCTATATATAGCAAGTATAAGTAGTATAAAGGTGATGATCAGTAGTATAAAGGTATTTGTCAGTAGTATAATGGTGACAATCAGTAGTATCAAATGTGACTGTTAGTAGTATAAAGGTATATAGCAGATATAAGTAGTATAAAAGAGATTGTCAGTAGTAAAAATGTGATTGTCAGTAGTATAAAGGTGATTGTCAGTAGTAAAAAGGTATTTGTCAGTAGTATAAAGGTGATTGTCAGTAGTATAAAGGTGAATGTCAGTAGTATAATGGTATTTGTCAGTAGTATAAAGGTGATTGTCAGTAGTAAAAAGGTATTTGTCAGTAGTATAAAGGTGATTGTCAGTAGTATAATGGTAACTGTCAGTACTATAAAGGTGATTGTCAGTAGTATAAAGGTGATTGTCAGTAGTATAATGGTAACTGTCAGTACTATAAAGGTGATTGTCAGTAGTACAAAGGTGATTGTCAAAAGTATAAAGGTATTTGTCAGTAGAATAAAGGTGATTGTCAGTAGTATAAAGGTATTTGTCAGTAGTATAAAGGTGATTGTCAGTAGTATAAACGTATTTGTCAGTAGTATAAAGGTGACTGTTAGTAGTATAAAGGTATTTGTCAGTAGTATAAAGGTGACTGTTAGTAGTATAAAGGTATTTGTCAGTAGTATAAAGGTGATTGTCAGTAGTATAAAGGTGATTGTCAGTAGTATAATGGTAACTGTCAGTACTATAAAGGTGATTGTCAGTAGTACAAAGGTGATTGTCAAAAGTATAAAGGTATTTGTCAGTAGAATAAAGGTGATTGTCAGTAGTATAAAGGTATTTGTCAGTAGTATAAAGGTGATTGTCAGTAGTATAAACGTATTTGTCAGTAGTATAAAGGTGACTGTTAGTAGTATAATGGTGACAATCAGTAGTACAAATGTGACTGTTAGTAGTATAAAGGTATATAGCAGATATAAGTAGTATAAAGGTTATTGTCAGTAGTAAAAATGTGATTGTCTGTAGTATAAAGGTATCTGTCAGTAGTATAAAGGTATTTGTCAGTAGTATAAAGGTGACTGTTAGTAGTATAAAGGTATTTGTCAGTAGTATAAAGGTGATTGTCAGTAGTATAATGGTAATTGTCAGTACTATAAAGGTGATGTCAGTAGTATAAAGGTGATTGTCAGTAATATAAAGGTATTTGTCTGTAGTATAAAGGGATTATCAGTAATATAAAGGTATTTGTCAGTAGTATAAAGGGATTTTCAGTATTATAAAGGTATTTGTCAGTAGTATAAAGGTATTTGTCAGTAGTAAAAAGGTATTTGTCAGTAGTATAAAGGTAATTGTCAGTAGTATAAAGGTGATTGTCAGTAGTATAATGGTAATTGTCAGTACTATAAAGGTGATTGTCAGTAGTATAAAGGTATTTGTCAGTAGTATAATGGTATTTGTCAGTAGTATAAAGGTGATTGTCAGTAATATAAAGGTATTTGTCTGTAGTATAAAGGGATTATCAGTAATATAAAGGTATTTGTCAGTAGTAAAAAGGTATTTGTCAGTAGTATAAAGGTGATTGTCAGTAGTATAAAGGTATTTGTCAGTAGTATAAAGGTGATTGTCAGTAGTATAAAGGTGAATGTCAGTAGTATAATTGTATTTTTCAGTACTATAAAGGTGATTGTCAGTAGTATAAAGGTGACTGTTAGTAGTATAAAGGTATTTGTCAGTAGTATAAAGGTGATTGTCAGTAATATAATGGTAATTGTCAGTACTATAAAGGTGATTGTCAGTAGTACAAAGGTGATTGTCAAAAGTATAAAGGTATTTGTCAGTAGAATAAAGGTGATTGTCAGTACTATAAAGGTATTTGTCAGTAGTATAAAGGTGATTGTCAGTAGTATAAACGTATTTTTCAGTAGTATAAAGGTGACTGTCAGTAGTATAAACGTATTTGTCAGTAGTACAAAGGTGATTGTCAGTAGTAAAAAGGTATTTGTCAGTAGTATAAAGGTGACTGTCAGTAGTATAATTGTATTTTTCAGTACTATAAAGGTGATTGTCAGTAGTATAAAGGTATTTGTCAGTAGTATAATGGTATTTGTCAGTAGTATAAAGGTATTTGTCAGTAGTATAATGGTATTTGTCAGTAGTATAAAGGTATTTGTCTGTAGTATAAAGGGATTATCAGTAATATAAAGGTATTTGTCAGTAGTATAAAGATATTTGTCAGTAGTAAAAATGTATTTGTCAGTGGTATAAAGGTATTTGTCAGTAGTAAAAAGGTGTTTGTCAGTAGTATAAAGGTGATTGTCAGTAGTATAAAGGTGAATGTCAGTAGTATAATTGTATTTTTCAGTACTATAAAGGTGATTGTCAGTAGTATAAAGGTGACTGTTAGTAGTATTCAATTCAATTCAATTCAATTTTATTTATATAGCGTCTATTACAACACAAGTTGTCTCTAGGCGCTTTCCAGAGACCCAGAACATGACCCCCGAGCAATTATCACATAAACAGCGGCAGGTAAAAACTCCCCTAGTGGAAGAAAAACCTTAAGCCAAACAGTGGCAAGGAAAAACTCCCCTTTAAGAGGGAAGAAACCTTGAGCAGGACCTGGCTCATGAGGGGGGACCCTCCTGCCGAAGGCCAGCCGGGTAGAGCAAGAATAAGAAAGAATAGAGACATAGAGACACCGTCAAAGGTACAAGATATGATACATTAGTAACTGTCCTTGGTAGTCCAATTAGACTTCTGTGAATATGGGTGATATATGGATAGACGGTGATACAAGGGGATGAGGACTGCAGGTCGGGGTGTCAGCAAGCATCCAACAGACATCCACACAGACAGGTGAAGGCAGACACTGGGATGGTCAGAGGTGGAACTGCAGGTATTGTAACTATTGTATTGTAACTAGGTATTGTAACTACTGTATAAAGGTATTTGTCAGTAGTATAAAGGTATTTTTCAGTAGAATAAAGGTGATTGTCAGTAGTATAAATTTATTTGTCAGTAGTATACAGGTGACTTTTAGTAGTATAAAGGTATTTGTCAGTAGTATAATGGTATTTGTCAGTAATATAAAGGTATTTGTCTGTAGTATAAAGGGATTTTCAGTATTATAAAGGTATTTGTCAGTAGTATAAAGGTATTTGTCAGTAGTAAAAAGGTATTTGTCAGTAGTATAAAGGTAATTGTCAGTAGTATAAAGGTGACTGTCAGTAGTATAATGGTATTTTTCAGTACTATAAAGGTGATTGTCAGTAGTATAAAGGTATTTGTCAGTAGTATAATGGTATTTGTTAGTAGTATAAAGGTATTTGTCAGTAGTATAATGGAATTTGTCAGTAGTATAAAGGTATTTGTCTGTAGTATAAAGGGATTATCAGTAATATAAAGGTATTTGTCAGTAGTATAAAGATATTTGTCAGTAGTAAAAATGTATTTGTCAGTAGTATAAAGGTGATTGTCAGTAGTATAAAGGTGAATGTCAGTAGTATAATTGTATTTTTCAGTACTATAAAGGTATTGTCAGTAGTATAAAGGTGATTGTCAGTAATATAATGGTAATTGTCAGTACTATAAAGGTGATTGTCAGTAGTACAAAGGTGATTGTCAAAAGTACAAAGGTATTTGTCAGTAGAATAAAGGTGATTGTCAGTAGTATAAAGGTATTTGTCAGTAGTATAAAGGTGATTGTCAGTAGTATAAACGTATTTGTCAGTAGTATAAAGGTGACTGTCAGTAGTATAAACGTATTTGTCAGTAGTACAAAGGTGATTGTCAGTAGTAAAAAGGTATTTGTCAGTAGTATAAAGGTGATTGTCAGTAGTATAAAGGTATTTGTCAGTAGTATAATGGTGACAATCAGTAGTAGGAGGGAGTGGTGGCCTAGTGGTTACAGTGGTGGGCTTGTGCGTGGAGGACCCAGGTTCAGGCCCTTAACTCCCAGTTGCTCCCCGGGGCGCTGCCCTGCTAGCAGCCCCACTGCTCACTAGTGAAACTAGTTGATGGGTTAAAAGCAGAGACTAATTTCGGTGTGCATCGTACATACAGCGTGTGCACGATGTCCACACTGACAAGAAAGGGAAGAAAAAAAAAAAAATATAGTACAAATGTGACTGTTAGTAGTATAAAGGTATATAGCAGATATAAGTAGTACAAAGGCTATTGTCAGTAGTAAAAATGTGATTGTCTGTAGTATAAAGGTGATTGTCAGTAGTATAATGGTAATTGTCAGTACTATAAAGGTGATTGTCAGTAGTATAAAGGTATTTGTCAGTAGTATAATGGTATTTGTCAGTAGTATAAAGGTGATTGTCAGTAACATAAAGGTATTTGTCTGTAGTATAAAGGGATTATCAGTAATATAAAGGTATTTGTCAGTAGTATAAAGGTGTTTGTCAGTAGTATAAAGGTGATTGTCAGTAGTATAAAGGTGAATGTCAGTAGTATAATTGTATTTTTCAGTACTATAAAGGTGATTGTCAGTACTATAAAGGTGATTGTCAGTAGTATAAAGGTGACTGTTAGTAGTATAAAGGTATTTGTCAGTAGTATAAAGGTGATTGTCAGTAGTATAATGGTAATTGTCAGTACTATAAAGGTGATTGTCAGTAGTACAAAGGTGATTGTCAAAAGTATAAAGGTATTTGTCAGTAATATAAAGGCATTTGTCAGTAGTATAAAGGTGACTGTTAGTAGTATAAAGGTATTTGTCAGTAGTATAATGGTATTTGTCAGTAATATAAAGGTATTTGTGAGTAGTAAAAAGGTATTTGTCAGTAGTATAAAGGTGACTGGGTACTACTGGGTAGGTTCCACTGAAATCTCGTTTCTGATGAGACTGAATCCACAGTTGTACTGTTGAAACTGAAGTTGATTTGTCGTATTTCAGAGTTTTGCTCCAGAGTGATCATCTTCAGATCAGTACAATCTTTGGAGTGGAAGAGTCAAGCCGCTAACAGGCTAGTGTCAGTAGCATGTAGCAGCTGGTCGCTATGGTGACGGTTTTCTGTGGTAAACCATCATTTTATGAAATCTTCACTTCACTGCTTTATGTTGGAATTTTGTGTTTGGTTTGCATGAATGTTTTTGAAGAATTAAAGGTAAATCTTTACCCTTGGTTTGATTGCTGCATGTGAATATTTTATCCTGGTTTCGGTGCTTAAAGACACACTGATTGAAGTCAATTCAGGTTTCAAAAAAAGTGAAAGATCAGAAATGACATCAGATTTTTTTCCTGTGTCTTTGGTTTTCTGTAAATCTTGGCTCCTTTTGTATCTGTTTTTCAGATTTTTAATCTAATGAAGAAAATGTGTGAAATGGTTGTCCTTAGAACATCTGAGGTGTTTGTCATCAGGCTGCTTGTTTAACGCCCCTCCATCGATCACTCTGATTGGTGGATCTCTGCAGCCGCTCGGCTGTCTGCTTTTCCACCAGACGTGTACCAGCTCCGTCTGAAACGTGTCATCTGTTCATTTGGTGGAGTCCAGGCAGCTACACGCCTTGAACTCCTGTTTGATGAAACATGTGTCATTCTGTTGGAGGGAATTTGAAAAGTCAAGTAAAGTTCATCAGAGCATTCAGTGAAATAAAATGAAGGAAGTTGGATGAAGAACAACAACATGATGATTTGATTTTCAGGTATATGCATCTCTTCAAGTGTATTTTGTCCTCGGTTTGTCAGTTTTTTTGCTTGTTTGCATCGTCTTTGAGGTCAGTTCATTCAATTTCCAACAACAAATGTCACTTTTCCATCTATTCCCCAGTGCTCGACATCCTCTCCAGTTTCTTATCCTTAATCTTTTAATCTAAAACACAAGGAGGTCTATTACCACAATTGAGACAGAATACCATGTTTTTATTAATAACACCTCCTCATCTAGCCTGATAGTTCATAGCCTCACCTAGAGAGATGGAGGTCTGAAACGATCCATTGTTCCTCCCCATCCAAGGGGTGGGGCCAATGGTTGCTTGGTGCTACAACCAATCAGAGCAGCAAACAAGGTGTTATATTCAGAGACACGACTCAACAGGAGCATGAGTTGTATAGAAGGGTCAATAAAACCTTTGTCTGTCAATGAAATAGCAAATACATGTACCTCACAAAGGAATGATTTGACAGTTCACTTCTGTTCAATGTTTGAAGAAAAAGTCTGAATCTTTAACCGTTGATGTTAAAGCAGATTCAAACTGCAGTTGATCCTCAGCTGCAGCACAAACACTGTTTACATCTCTCCTCATTGTGTAACCCCGCCCACAGACTGTCTCTACAAGGACACACTGATCTGATTGGCTCCCCATGGCTTTTGGGCATGTTCAATGAGCTCCAACCAGATGGTAGCTAGACATATCTGCAAAACAGATTTAAATCTCCTCGACATCTAGATTTCTAGCTTAGTCCCCATCTTCTGCTGAAATCATACCATCCTTTTACCAATTGCTCCACTCTTTTAGGCATTTTTGAGAAATAAGAAAAACATTAAAAAAATATATTTTTGTGTAATATCTTGTCTCATAGACTTGATTTTGTTTTTTTGAAGTAATTTTTTCAATATATTGCCTTTCAATAAAATCGAGAGTTTTGATGTATCACTTCTTGTTCTAGTAAATGCCACCTCAAAAAATCAGTTTTATCCCTCTAAAATATCAGCCTTGTGAGGATTACATTTTTTGCAGCAGAACATTCTGTTTCAGATGTAGTTTTGGTGACAAAATCAGAAAATATCACTTTGTTACATCAACGCTGGGTTAATACAATGTGCCAATAGCTTTTTTGAACTTTGTAGCTTGACGACTGATGAGGAAGTGATGATGGCTCACCGTTGGCTGACCCGAATCAAAAACATAATTCTAAATTTCCCTCCCCCTTACAGTTCTGTCAAATCTAACTATGGAGACCAAAACTGTTTTTGTACCAGGCTGTAAATATGTTTATTTCTGCTGTAAAGTTCAATTCAATTCAATTTTATTTATATAACGTCTATTACAACACAAGTTGTCTCTAGGCGCTTTCCAGAGACCCAGAACATGACCCCCGAGAAATTATTACATAAACAGCGGCAGGTAAAAACTTCCCTTAGTGGAAGAAAAACCTTAAGCCAAACAGTGGCAGGAAAAACTCCCCTTTAAGAGGGAAGAAACCTGGACCAGGACCTGGATCATGAGGGGGGACCCTCCTGCTGAAGACCAGCCGGGTAGAACAGGAAATAAGAAAAAATAGAGACATAGAGACACCGTCAAAGGTACAAGACAGGATACAATAGTAACTATCATCAGTAGTCCAATTAGACTTCTGTGTATATGGGTGATATATGGATAGACGGTGATACAAGGGGATGAGGACTGCAGGTCGGGATGTCAGCAAGTATACAACAGACATCCATACAGACAGGTGGAGGCAGACACTGGGATGGTCAGAGGTGGAACTGCAGGTCAGCAAGCAGCTCCTGAGGTTCTGGTCTGCAGAACATGCACAGAAGAGGAAAAGAAGGGCCAGACAAGCACAAAAAATTACAAGAACAATGGACCACAATTACGTTTATGGGATACTGTTAATAAATGAGGGTTGAGGTGAAGAAGAGACAGAGAAGACAAAGAGAAACAGAGAAGGTGAAAGGCACCACTCAGTGGATCATGTTGGTGCCCCCCTGCAGCAGAGGCCTATAGCAGCATATCTACACCGAAGCTGTTTAAGATGAGCTGCTCTAATCTGGTCCTGCAGCTGCAGCTTTGACTACTGGTCCTGACACATTAAGGTACTAAATATACACTAACTATATGCTTTATTAAACAGAAATGTTTTAAGTTTAGTTTTAAAGGTGGAGGTGGTGTCAGCCTCCTTAACCCAAACTGGAAGTTGGTTCCATAGTGATGGTGCCTGATAACAGAAGACCCGTCCTCCAGATCTACATCTGGATCTTCTAGGAACTACGAGTAAACATGCACTCTGAGAACGGAGAGCTCTATTAGGAACGTACGGTACTATCAGGTCTTGCAAATATCGCGGCGCTAGGCCATTTTGGACTTTATATGCAAGTAATAAAATTTTGAATTGGATTCTAAATTTTACGGGGAGCCAATGGAGGGAAGCTAAAAACTTTTCTTATCCAGATGTTGCAGAATTTAAGAAATTTAGAAAGTAAAGTGTTTAAAACATGTCAAGTTGAACCTTTTAACATTGAGGTTAATGGAGATGAATTCAATGCTGGATACAGACCCTGGTGGTCAGTGGAGGAACCACAGGTCTGGATCAGGAACCTGGTGGTCAGTAGAGGACATGCATTTTTTTGTTCCTATGTCACCACAGAAGTTAGATTTTTGCCGTTTGATCTTCACCCCTGGCGTAAGGCTGCTAACCAGGACTAACCAGAGAAAACCAGCTGGAATGCCTCTAGATCATCAGCATCTACTTGTTGCAGCAGCTGGATCCTCCAGTCCTGGACCCAACTCTGAATTTTAGTGGCATGGACCCTTCAAAGATTGGACTGGAGCTTTGCTGGGACCTAGGGTTGGTCAATCCACTGCTGGTGTAAAATGCCTACAAGATCTGAACCAACTCGCTGGTCCATCTATCTTATTTCTTGTAATCTCCACTAAAGGAGAGGTCAATGCAATGTCCTATGAAGAACATTTTCTTGGTCTGATCACTGACCACAAAGGGACCAAACGGGATTGACAAAACTGGTCCCAGGGTCGCTGAACATCATCTCTGGTCCTGGTTTAGAGCTCAGGTGTGAATAGACTCTGAATCTACACCAGTCATGTGCTTAGAGTCAGCTCGCTCTCAATACTAATTACTAAGCACATTTCTAATCTTTCTCAGCCACCTTAAAATCATATCTTCATGGATATGAAAACCCAACAGCATCAAAGTTCAGCAGCCATGGTTTACCATCATTACATTGGAGCCCTGATAATCTCTGGTTTTCATCTTCAGGTTGTCGCATTGTATTCAGGTTACAGTTTTGGATCAGTTGTGGTTGTTTGGGTTCAGGTTGGAACGGTAGGAGAAGACGGGTTGATGATCATATTGGATAAATGTGTTTGAAACTCGCCAGAACACATCAGAGGTTACCACTTGGTGGTAGTTTCAGGAGGACATAGTCTCTGTCAATGATTACCGATCAGACCTTGACCCATAGCTGCTCGTTTCAAAACACGACTCGTATCTGCTGATCAGGGCAGGAAAACATGTAAGGACTTGCAGCTCTGTGAGGACATGGTGTCTCAGTGTGGACACAAGTTGTGATGGATATGTTTCAGCTTTGAGTTCAACCATTTAATCACAACGTTTTTTAATTACTGCAAAACATCAACCAGACAGTGATTTCTGCTTTGAACATCTCAATATCATCTTGGTTCAAAGAGGGAGACTTGTGAAACACCCAGAATATCATGTTCCTCAGACTTCTGTCACTGAGTGCAGATCCAAGGATTCAACAACCTGGAAGGCTGTCCACAAGGTTTAGGAGTGTTTATGGGAATCATTCTTCCAGAAGCACATTTGTGAGGTCACACTGATGTTGGACCAGAAGGTCTGGCTCTCAGTCTCCGCTCTATTTCATCCCAAAGGTGTTCTGTCAGGTTGAGGTCAGGACTCTGTGCAGGCCAGTCAAGTTCATCCACACCAGACTCTGTCATTCAGGTCTTCATGGACCTGCTTTGTGTTGTGGTGCACAGTCATGTTGGAAGAGGAAGGGGCCAGCTCCAAACTGTTCCCACAGAGCTGGGAGCTGGAATTGTCCAAAGGTTTTTGGTATGCTGAAGCATTCAGAGTTCCTTTCACTGGAACTAAGGGGCCAAGCCCAGATCCTGAAGAACAACCCCATACCATAATCCCCCCTCCACCAAACTTTACACTTGGTACAGTGCAGTCAGACAGGTACCGTTGTCCTGGCTCTAAAAGTGGAGATTTAATCAAATTTCTGCTGTTTATGTTTATTTACTCTGATCTGATCTTGATACCCATTTTGCACTTCTGCTGGAATCTGCTGGAAACATTTTCAGTCTACTAGTGTCACCTTAGTGTGTTAGGACCAGTAGTCCCAGCTGCAGCTGCAGGACCAGACTAGAGCAGCTGGTCTTCAACACAGCTTCATCCTGGATCTGCTGCTGTAGACCTGCTGCAGGGGGACACCAACATGATCCACTGACCTGCAGTCCCACCCTCTGACCACCTCAGTGTCTGTTGTCTACACCTGTTTAGATAGTGGTCTCCAGTTAACAGATAATTATACTGATGGATCTGGTCTTTGGTACCTTTGACGGTGTGTCTGTGTATATATAGATGCTATATGAGTAAAATTGAAGCTAAATCTATAAATGAGTACTTCTAAGCTTAATAGTGAGGATACCCAGCAATCCTGTCTATGTGGACTCCATCTGGGCTAAAAGTGTCCTACTTGGGTCCAGAATGGACTTGTGCTTAAAAATAGACAAATGTCATGTGTCCCTTAAGGTTAAAGGATGATGGATAGTGACTGATAAACCTGTGTGTTTGTCAGATACATCAGTCCCCTGAAGGATGAAAATTGACTAAATGAAGAAAGGTGGACAATTGTGTGGATCCCATATTGTTTCCATATTGTGTCACACACTAACCTGGTGGTTCCACCTAAAACCATATAGATCCCACTCAGAGTCCATATGGACAAACAAAGGCAGAACCACTGTAAACCTGCAGACATTTTACAGCTTTGACTGGACGAGAAGGCGTCTTTGTTCCAAGTTCTGTTAATGAGGAGGCACATTGGTACAGAGTACTTTTAAGCACTGCAGGAGTCCAGAAAGGTGTCAAACTCTGCAGGGAACCCCATTAATAGCCACAGACATGTTGATTGCTGTCTCTGCTGTTTTCCAGTGAGCACTCCTAATTTCCCTGATTTACATATCGCTGTTAATCACAACCAATGGAATCCAATCAGAAAGCAGGTGGGGACGGACTGGTGGGGACACAGAAGGAGGAGGCGCTGCGGGCACTGGTACAGCAAACTGGATACCAGCTACGACAGGTGAGAACCCCACCTGGGCTTTGAAATCGAGCCCAGAGCAAGCACTTTGAAGTCCATGAATTTGGAGCTCAAAGATCCCAAGTCAGAAATGCCAGAAAAATGAGCTTTTTGTCCTCTAACTTATGATTTCCAATTATCCACAGGAATGATGATTTCCACCTTTTCCCTTCTGTAAATTTTATTTCCACCAGTCACCAGGACACTTTCCGTCTCCTGTCCTCTCAGCATGGCCTCCTCCTCTCCACCGTTTCTCCTTCTTACTGCTCAGGGTGTGAAATGTAGAGTGTGTGAAGTGGACTTTGTTTGGAGGCGAGGCTCAGTGAGTTTGAGGTCTGGTTCACCAACTAGACCATAGTCCAGTAGACTCGGTAGCTCTTCAGGCTGAAGTAGCGGCGGTCCGACCAGGAGCAGCTGCTGGTAGCCGCCCCCCTGCAGCCCCCAAGCAGCCGGACAGTCAGGGCGGCTGGGTGACGGTTCGGAGGAAGCGCCGTCCTAAACAAAGGCGCACAGAACACCAGCACCCGCTTCACCTCCAATCGTTTTTCCCCACTCAGCGACACACCCGCTGAGAAACCGACCTTGGTCATCGGCGACTCCAGCAACCGTAGTCAGGTGCATCCCAGGGGCCAGAGCGGCGACCTCGAAGCACATCTGAAGCTGCTGGAAAGAGTCATCGCACATTCAGGAAAGTTATCAGACATGTCTGCGTAATGACAGCCCTCTACACCAGTCGGTGTCACTAAAACGAATATTATGTCGGTGTGTGACTACAACAAAACCACGTGGGACTCCGTAGTTTTCTCTGGTCCCCTTCCCAATCTGACCGGTGATGATTTGTTTAGTCTCGGTGGCCTTTATTGACAATTGGAAGACGTTCTGGGGAAAGCCTGGTCTGATTAGAAGAGACGGCATTCATCCACCCGGGATGGTGCAGCTCTGATTTCTATAAATCTGGCTGATATTATTAGCCCCCCCCTGACAATCCAGGGTCCAGGCCAGGATGCAGAGCTTGAAGGTTTTCAGTCAGGGTTCAGATGCATCATTGCACAGAAACAGCACTGGTTCCAGTCTAAAATGATCTGCTTATTGCCTCAGATAATGCATTAATTCAATTCAATTCAATTCACTTTTATTTATACAGCGTGAGACCCAGAACATGACCCCGGAGCAATTATTACATAACCAACAGCAGGTAAAAACTCCCCTAGTGGAAGAAAAACCTTAAGCCAAACAGTGGCAAGAAAAACTCCCCTTTAAGAGGGAATAAACCTGGACCCGGACCTGGATCATAAGGGGGGACCTTCCTGCTGAAGACCAGCTAGGTAGAGCAGGAAGTAAAGAGAGAAGAGACACAGACACACTTTCAAAGTTCACACTAAAGTTTACACCAACTAGATGTTTTACTGAACAGAAACGTTTGAAGTTTTGTTTTAAAGGTGGAGGTGGTATCAGCCTCCTTCACCCAAACTGGAAGTTGGTTCCATAGTGATGGTTCCTGGTAGCAGAAGACCCGTCCTCCAGATCCACATCTGGATCTTCTGGGAACTACGAGTAAACCTGCACTCTGAGAATGAAGAACTCTTTTAGGAACATGAGGAACCATCAGGTCTTGCAAATACTGTGGCGCTAGGCCATTGTGGACTTGCAAAAAAAAAAAAAAAGCTGAGTTTTCCAGAGAGCAAATGGAGGGAAGTGAACGCTGGAGAGACGTGGTTTCTCGTGTTCATTCCTGTCAGCATTCCCAAAACTAATTCACATGAACGTGTGAATTAGTTTTTCAGCATCTCTCTGGGAGAGGATGCTCCTGATCTTTGTGATATTACGGAGGTGGAAAAACGCGGTTTTACAAACCTGATTAATATGTTGTTTAAATGACAAAACCTGATCAAAATAACTCCAAGGTTTCTCACAGTTTTACTGGACGCCATCACAACACCATCTAATCCCTTCCTAAGGTGTTTGGACCACAAACAACAACCTCTGTTTTATCAGAATTTAGGGGCAAAACATTAGTGGACATCCAGTCCTTAAGACACCTGAAGTTTGTCTGACGGTTCTGTTTCATCTTCACAGACAAATACAGCTGTGTATCATCAGCATAACAATGAACATTAATGCTGTGGTTCTGGATAATACTTCCCAAGACCTGCATGTATAAACTTAACAGGATTGGCCCTAGAACTGAACCCTGCGGGACACCATAGCAGACCCCCGTCTGTACTGAAAAAAACCTCATAAACATGAACAAACTAGAATCTATCACACAGATCTGATTTAAACCAACCTAGAGCTGTCCCTTTAATCCCAACAACATACTCTAGTGTCTGCAGTAAAATGCTGTGATCTATAGAATCAAAAGCAGCACTGAAGTCCAGCAGAACCAGTATGGACACTAATCCATTATCTGAGGTCCAGCAGAACCAGTATGAACACTGATCTATTATCTGAGGCCATAAGATGGTCATTCGAGACTGGAACCAGTGCTCTTTTTGCGCTATGGTGCATTCTGAACCTTGACTGAAAAACGTATTTTTTCTGACGAGAATATGTTCACATGTACATCTTCAACTGTACTACATTTAAGCTGTGAAAAGTGAAAGTGGAGGTTTGACTGATTACACAATAATAGACATTGACAGTTTAACCATTATCACTGTAAAAGAAAAGTGGACATGAACCCTGACTGGAAAACTTCAAATAGATCATTTCTATACAAACGGTCACACAGCTGCGGCAACGACCTTTTCCAGAATTTTAGAGATAAATGGAAGGTTGGAATTCGGTCAATAATTATCTAAAATGTCCGGGTCAAGAGAGGGTTTTTTTAGGTAACGGTTTAATAACTGCAACTTTAAAAACCTGTGGCACATATCCCAAGATCAGGGACAAGTTGATCTGGTCCAGTATTGCCGCAGAAATGAGAGGGAAAACATTTTTGAGTAGTGGAGTTGGGACGAGTTAGATCTATTGAAGACTGAGGTCAGGTCAGGGAAGTCTACAGGAACAAAACAGTATATAGTCAGGTCAGGGAGGTCTACAAGAACCAAACAGTCGAGAGTCAGGTCAGGCAGGTCTATAAGAACCAGTCTAGAGTCAGGTCAGGGAGTTCTACAGGAACTAAACAGTCTAGAGTCACGTCAGAGCCTGAGGGAGTCACTGAAGCTGAAGAAATGCCAACAGCCACTGCCGGGTGGGGCTACCAGATTTCTCTCTAATTCTGACAATTTTATTGAGTTTGTGGCTCTTTGTCAGCCTGGGTAAAGTGCTGAACATAAAATGTGGGTTATTTTTATTTTCCTCTATCAACACTTAATAATAAGCTGTTCTAGCTTTGCGAAGCGCTTTTTTAAAAATGTACAATTAGACTTTTTTTCCATTCACTATAAACGTCTGCAGACCTACAAGAGTACCAATTTTTTTTTCCATTTTATGCACTTTCTGTTTTAACATACGAATATGTGAGTTAAACCAGGGAGTTAAGCTCCTACGGTTAGAGACCCTCTTTCTCAAAGGAGCAACTGCATCTAAAGCTGAGTGCAACACATCTGCAGTGCTACCGACAAGGAAACCAACATCTGCAGAGGTAGAACCGAGGTCACAGCCCTCAACTGCTTCACTATGTCCCACTGTAGGAAGATGAAGAGCAATGGCCTCCATAAATTTAGTAACAGCTTTATCGGATAGACATTTGCTAAAGTAATTCCTCCTATTATGCGTAACGTTGACAGTGTTGAATTTAAACATTATTAAATAGTGGTCGGATAGGAGGGAGTTTACATGCAACACTAACAGATTATCAGGTTCTACACCGTAGACGAGGACCAGATCAAGAGTATGATTAAGGCAATGCATCAGTTCGTTAACTTTGAGTCACTATGATGACTTTGTCTGTACTGATCAATAAACCAGATCAGAAATCTGAGAACTCAGACAGAAACTCCAGACCAGCACCAGCAGGAGGCCGGTAAACTACCACCAACAAAACTGGCTTCTCTAGTTCCAGCTCGGCAGTTTTAAACTGAGCGTGAGGCTTTCAAACATATTATAATCGCATTTAGGTTTGGATTTTATTGAAAGACTGGAGTTGTAGATGGGCGCTACTCCTCCGCCTTGACCTGTGATTCGGGGAATATGATCATTAAAGTAACTGGGCGGCGCTTCCTCCGAACCGTCACCCAGCCGCCCTGACTGTCCAGTTTCTTGGGGGCTGCAGGGGGGCGGCTACCAGCAACTGCTCTGGGTCGGTCCGCCGCTACTTCAGCCTGACGAGCTACCGAGTCTACCGGACTATGGTCTATTTGGTGAACCGAACCTCGAACTCACTGAGCCTTGCCTCCAAAGCTACGAACAAAGTCCACTTCACACACTTCCTGTGTTCACTAAAGGAGGCAGAGGAATAAGTGAACATTTCACACCCTGAGCAGTAAGAAGGAGAAACTGTGGAGAGGAGGAGGCGATGCTGAGAGGACAGGAGATGGAAAATGTCCCAGTGACTAGTGGAAATGAAAGTTACAGAAGGGAAAAGGTGGAAAAGAACTTCACCACATGTACTGTTTTATTGTTAGGAAAGAAAATCTCAAATTAGAGTTAAGTTTTCCAAGAATCAGAGCCTGTAATGCCGTGCAGACAGCTACAGACAATTAGTGTCCATACTGGTTTTGCTGGACCTCAGATAATGGATCAGTGTCCATACTGGTTCTGCTGGACCTCAGTGCTGCTTTTGATACTATAGATCACAGCATTTTACTGCAGACACTAGAGTATGTTGTTGGGATTAAAGGGACAGCTCTAGGTTGGTTTAAATCAGATCTGTCTGATAGATTCCAGTTTGTTCATGTTCATGAGGTTTCTTCAGTACAGATGAGGGTCTGCTATGTTGTACCACAGGGTTCAGTTCTAGGGCCAATCCTATTCAGCTTATACATGCAGCCCTTGGGAAGTGTTATCCAGAACCACAGCATTCATTTTCATTGTTATGCTGATGATGTGTAGCTGTATTTGTCTATGAAACAGAACGATCAAACAAACTTCAGGTGTCTTAAGGACATCAAGGACTGGATGTCTGCTAATTATTTTTTTCTAAATTCTGATAAAAGAGAGGTTGTTGTTTGTGGTCCCAAACAGCTTAGGAAGGGATTAGATGGTGTTGCGATGGCCTCCAGTAAAACTGTGAGAAACCTTGGAGTTATTTTGATCAGGATTTGTCATTTAAACAGCAAATTAATCAGGTTTGTAAGACTGCATTTTTCCATCTCCGTAATATCACAAAGATCAGGATCCTCTCCCAGAGTGATGCTGAAAAACTAATTCACGCGTTCATGTCTTCTAGACTAGATTACTGTAATGTGTTGTTGGCTGGATGTCCAAGTAATTCTCTGAAGATCCTCCAGCTGATCTGAAATGCAGCAGCAGGAGTGCTGACAGGAACCAACAAGAGAGACCACGTCTCTCCAGTGTTCACTTCCCTCCATCGGCTCCCCTGGAAAACTCACCTTTTTTTTTTTTGCAAGTCCAAAAAGTCCTGATGTTTTTTATTTTCCTAACAGAGTTCTCCATTCTCAGAGTGCAGGTTTACTCGTAGTTCCTAGAAGATCCAGATGTAGACTGGAAGTTGGTTCCATTGTGATGGTTCCTGATAGCAGAAGACCCATCCTCCGCTATCAGGAACCATCACTATGGAACCAACTTCCAGTTTGGGTGAAGGAGGCTGACACCACCTCCACCTTTAAAACCAAACTTCCAACGTTTGTGTTCAGTAAAACATCTAGTTGGTGTAAACTTTAATGTGTCAGGACCAGTAGTCACAGCTGCAGCTGCAGGACCAGACTAGAGCAGCTGGTCTTCAACACAGCTTCATCTGGATCTGCTGCTGTAGACCTGCTGCAGGGGGACACCAACATGATCTACTGACCTGCAGTCCCACCCTCTGACCACCTCAGTGTTTGTTGTCTACACCTGTTTAGATAGTGGTCTCTGTAGTCCACCAACTAACCAAGTATCAGTCTGATGGACAGAAAACTCTCAGTCCTCCAGGTAACAGATAATTATACTGATGGATCTGGCCTTTGGTACCTTTGACGGTGTGTCTGTGTCTCTTCTCTCTACTTTCTGTTCTACCTGATTGGTCTTCAGCTGGAGGGTCCCCCCTTATGATCCAGGTCCTGATCCAGGTTTTTTCCCTCTTAAAGGGGAGTTTTTAACCTGCTGTTGTTTATGTAATATTTGATCAGGGTCATGTTCTGGGTCTCTGGAAAGATCCTGGAGACAACTTGTGTTTTAAAAGATGCTATATAAGTAAATTTGAAGTGAAATCTATAAAATAGTACTTCTAAGCTTAATAGTGAGGATACCCAGCCATCCTGTCTATGTGGACTCCATCTGGGCTAAAAGTGCCATACCTGGGTCCAGAATGGACAAATGTCATGTGTCCCTTAAGGTTAAAGGATTATGGATAGTGACTGATAAACCTGTGTGTTTGTGAGATATATCGGTCCCCTGAAGGATGAAAATTGACTAAATGAAGAAAGGTGGACAATTGTGTGGATCCCATATTGTTTCCATATTGTGTCACACACTAACCTGGTGGTTCTTTGACGGTGTGTCTGTGTCTCTACTCTCTGTTCTTCATCCTCTCTTTTCTATCTCCCTTTTCCTGTTCTACCCTGCTGGTGTTTAGCAGGAGGGTCCCCCCTTATGACCTACGTCCTGATCTAGGTTTCTTCCCTGTTAAAGGGGAGTTTGTACCTGCTGTTGTTTATGTAATAATTGATCGGGGGTCATGTTCTGGTCTCTGGAAAGATCCTGGAGACAATTTGTGTTGTAATAGACGCTGTATAAATAAAATTGAATGGAATTATAATAGTTCTTCGTTTTTTCAGGAGAATGGCCAGCGGAGGTATGGTGGCCCACCTCCCGGCTGGGATGGCCCGCCCCCTGAGAGAGGCAGTGAGATCTTTGTGGGAAAACTACCCAGAGATCTGTTCGAAGACGAACTGGTTCCGCTGTGTGAGAAGGTGAATGTTGAAAGATTCACATCTCTGTAAACTGGCTCTCACCTAGCTTGCAGGTTCCACGGTGGTTCCACTAACGCTTGCGAATATAGACTCTGAGTCGGCCATATTAGACCCATACAATTCCCTCAATTCTTAGCCCATTTAGACCACTTTTGTCCTTTGCAGGCCTCATATATTGGCCCACTTGTGTTTCCTATTTGTGGAAACAATAAAGGATTAAAACACAAACCTTAGTAGCCCACTTTCAATTCAGATAGAGCCATAAGGACCTGCTGGCTGGGTTGTTATATCCTGCTCATTTTTTATTTTCACTTTAGTTTGGAAAGATCTACGAAGTGAGGATGATGATGGACTTTAACGGGAACAATAGAGGCTATGCTTTCGTCACCTTCAGCAGCAAACAGGAGGCCAAAGCAGCCATGAAGCAGCTCAACAACTACGAGATCAGGTAAGACTTTTCGACTATGCTACAAATACTATCATCTAACTTTGTCAACAACCTTTCACAACCAATCATAGCTGGCAGAAAGAAAAAGATCCTCACAAGTCCAGTTATTCTACAAACTTTAAGAAATTTGGGATTTGGTGATTACTTCTATTCAGCTGTTGTCACACTTTACAAAAATAGTAATAGCTTTAATAAATTAGTAGGCGATACATCTCCAAGATTCAGTTTATCGAGAGGAATTAGGCAAGGTTGTGCCACCTCTCCATGTCTTTTTCTTTTAGTTGCGCAACTTTTATCTGATCACATCCAATCTAGTGTAGTAAAAGGCATCTCCCTCCTTAATAAACAATTACTTATTACTCAGCTAGTGGAGGACACCACACTTTGTCTATAAAACAAAAAGCAAATTCCTGTTGCTTTTGATGTTATTGATAAGTTTTCAAAGACATGCAGCCTGAGACTGAATGAAAGCAAATGTGAGCTTATGTAACTCAAAAATGGTGCGACCCCTACACTCTACAACATGTCTGTGAAACAGAGGTGCCATATTTACTTAAAAAAACCAACATACAAGATGTACATTTAACTAGTCAGTCATAGAGAAGGCACAAAGGAAATTGAATTAGTGGCTCTCGAGAGACTTGGTAAGAGGAAGAATTGAACTTTCTGAGGCAGAAGGCATCCCCCGTCTGATGATGAAAAGTTACTGCAGGAAACTGACAGAACACTTTTTGATTTTATATGGAAGAATATAACACATTACATAAAGAAAAGTGTTCTTAGGAATTCATATGAAAACAGTGGACTCAATTTTCTTGACTTTCATTCTTTGAGCAATACATTTAAAATTAATTGGCTGAAACATCCATCCATCCATCCATTATCTATACCCGCTTTATCCGTTTCCGGGTCACGGGGGTCTGTCGGAGCCTATCCCGACGCATATCAGGCGAAAGGCAGGGGTACACCCTGGACAGGTCGCCAGTCCATCCAGGGCCACACACAAGACAGACAAACATGCACACTCACATTCACACCTAGGGAGAATTTCAGAACGATCAATTAACTTACATGCATGTTTTTGGACTGTGGGAGGAAGCCGGAGTACCCGGAGGGAACCCACGCAAGCACGGGGAGAACATGCAAACTCCACACAGAAAGACCCACCGGGCCGGGAATCGAACCAGGAACCTTCTTGCTGTGAGGCAACAGTGCTAACCACTAAGCCACCGTGCTGCCTGGCTGAAACAACTTCTTAGAAACCCCAATTCAGTCTGGAATACCATACCTCTCCACATTTTTCAAAAATCAGTGGCACAGATTTTTTCCTTGCATAACTTTGATGTTGGCCAAGCCAAGCCTTCTAATCATGGTCACTTATAGTATAAACACAACTTTTCTCCACACAAATATTATATCTGGAATAGCAAGGACATCCTATATAAGCATAAATCACTTTTTACGGAAAACAGTATTATAATTGTAAATCAACTGTTTAGCAATGACGGGCTTCTTTTAACATAGGAAGAATTCCTGTCACACCTGCGGAGTATGCCAAAAGTGTTTGGAGCTATGAGTATGTGTGCTCCTTAAACATCCACTGAGGATTGATACCCAGAAAACACCTCTGCTCTCCCCTTGTAATACTCCTGTAGGGAAGGTCTGGATGTTTTTTTAATTTAAAAAAAAGGGTTGGTCAAAAAGAGGAACATTTGAATTTCTATTCTATTCTAACTTCTATTCTGAAAACAAAATAAATAAATAAAAATTGTAACTGTGTGACATGTTCAACCACCCACCTGCATTAATGAGTCAGACAAGAATGTACATAATGATGTTCGGTCAGCTGTCTAGAATAATTATTGCACTTTGAAAATTAATATTTACTATTTAATAACTTACACGAACAGAAAAGCAATGTAACTCACAATGTATTTGATTTCTTGCTGTGTCTCTCAGATATATTATTTATTTATTTATTTATTTGAAATAAAGCATCTGCTAAATGACAGAAATAGTAGTACAAGTAGTAGTAGTAGTAGTAATAGTAGTAGCCCTAGTAGTAATAGTAGTAGTAGTAGTAGTAGTACTACTAGTAGTAATAGTAGTAGTACACGTAGTAGTAGTAGAAGTAGTAGTAGTAGTAGTAGTACAAGTAGTTGTAGTAGTAGTGGTAGTAGTAGTAGTAGTTGTACCAGTAGTAGTAGTAATAGTTGTAGTACCAGTAATAGTAGTAGTAGTGGTAGTAGTGGTACAAGTAGAAGTAGTAGTAGACTATTACTAGTAGTAGTAGTAGTAGTAATTGACAGTAGCAGTAGTAGTAGTAGTAGTGGTGGTGGTGGTAGTAGTAGTGGTAGTAGTAGTAGTGGTGGTGGTAGTAGTGGTGGTGGTAGTAGTAGTGGTAGTGGTACTAGTGGTGGTAGTAGTAGTTGTAGTGGTGGTGGTGGTAGTAGTAGTGGTAGTAGTAGTAGTCTTAGTAGTAATAGTAGTAGTAGTGGTGGTAGTGGTGGTGGTAGTGGTAGTGGTGGTGATAGTAGTAGTGGTAGTGGTACTAGTGGTGGTAGTAGTAGTTGTAGTGGTGGTGGTGGTAGTAGTAGTGGTAGTAGTAGTAGTCCTAGTAGTAATAGTAGCAGTAGTGGTGGTAGTGGTGGTGGTAGTGGTAGTGGTCGTAGTAGTAGTGGTAGTAGTAGTGGTGGTAGTGGTAGTGGTAGTGGTAGTGGTAGTAGCAGTGGTGGTGTGGTAGTAGTGGTGGTGGTAGTAGTAGTAGTGGTAATAGTTGTAGTGGTGGTGGTGGTGGTAGTAGTAGTGGTAGTAGTAGTAGTCCTAGTAGTAATAGTAGTAGTAGTGGTCATAGTGGTGGTGGTAGTAGTAGTGGTGGTGATAGTAGTAGTGGTAGTGGTACTAGTGGTGGTAGTAGTAGTTGTAGTGGTGGTGGTGGTAGTAGTAGTGGTAGTAGTAGTAGTCCTAGTAGTAATAGTAGTAGTAGTGGTGGTAGTGGTGGTGGTAGTGGTAGTGGTCGTAGTAGTAGTGGTAGTAGCAGTGGTGGTGTGGTAGTAGTGGTGGTGGTAGTAGTAGTAGTGGTAATAGTTGTAGTGGTGGTGGTGGTGGTAGTAGTAGTGGTAGTAGTAGTAGTCCTAGTAGTAATAGTAGTAGTAGTAATAGTAGTAGTAGTGGTGGTGATAGTAGTAGTGGTAGTGGTACTAGTGGTGGTAGTAGAAGTAGTAGTAGTAGTAGTTGTAGTGGTGGTGGTGGTAGTAGTAGTGGTAGTAGTAGTAGTAGTACAAGTAGTATTAGTAGTATTAGTAAACGTAGAAGTAGTAATTGACAGTAGCAGTAGTAGTAGTAGTGGTAGTAGTGGTACAAGTAGCAGTAGTAGTAGTGGTGGTAGCACAAGTAGTAGTACTAGTACAAGTAGTAGTAGTATTGGTTGAAGTAGTAGTGGTAGTGGTACAAGTAGTAGTGGTACATGTAGTAGTAGTACAAGTGGTAGTAGTATTACAAGTAGTAGTAGTAGTAGTAGTGGTACAAGTAGTAGTAGAAGTAGTAGTAGTAGTAGTAGTAATTGACAGTAGTAGTAGTAGTAGTAGTAATAGTAGTAGTAGTAGTAGTAGTAGTACAAGTAGTAGTAGTAGTAATTGACAGTAGCAGTAGTAATATTATTAGTAGTATAAATACTAAGAGGAGAAATGTGAGGAAAATAGTAAATCAAGATCATATTTGTTGGTCAGATGGATGTTTGAACGTTTAGGTTTAGACAGATGGGGATCCATCCATCCAAAATGAGTCTCAACCACCACCAGTCATCTGCAGCCTTGGTAATCTGGGTAGCCAGATTAATAATAAAACGTGGGACTCCAAATAATCGGATTTCCTCTTTACTCTTATCTGATGATGTCCTGACTTAGTTCATTGTTTTCAGGAACGGCCGCCTCCTCGGTGTTTGCGCTAGTGTCGACAACTGTCGTCTGTTTGTGGGCGGGATCCCCAAAACCAAGAAGCGTGAAGAGATCCTGGTGGAGATGAGAAAGGTCACAGATGGGGTTGTGGACGTCATTGTGTACCCCAGTGCTGCGGACAAATCCAAGAACAGAGGCTTTGCTTTTGTCGAGTATGAGAGTCACCGAGCAGCTGCCATGGCCCGGCGTAAACTGCTTCCAGGTAAAACCTGGTAAAGTGCTGCGTTGTCATCATCTTGTCGTTTGATCTGATAAACACGTACAGCTGTTAAAGTTTCAACAAGAAATTGTTTAAAGTAAATAAAAAACATGGTTATCAAAGCAAACAGGATCATAAAACCTGTAAAGACTATATTATCACCAGCCAATCACAACCTGCCTTACTAGGTCAATCTTCAATAGAACCTCATAAGATAACTGATATATGAGCAGAGCACTGGGGTTGCAGCTATCAGAAACCACCTGCTGGTGTCAATCTGAAGCTGAAACTACAACAAAGGTCTGCACAGTCACGTGGTGCAGCTGCATCACCGCGTGGTAAGGAGCCTGCACCGCAACCTGACCAGCTGCATCACCGCGTGGTAAGGAGCCTGCACCGCAACCTGACCAGCTGCATCACCGCGTGGTAAGGAGCCTGCACCGCAACCTGACCAGCTGCATCACCGCGTGGTACAGAGCCTGCACCGCATCCTGACCAGCTGCATCACCGCGTGGTAAGGAGCCTGCACCGCAACCTGACCAGCTGCATCACCGCGTGGTAAGGAGCCTGCACCGCAACCTGACCAGCTGCATCACCGCGTGGTAAGGAGCCTGCACCGCATCCTGACCAGCTGCATCACCGCGTGGTAAGGAGCCTGCACCGCAACCTGACCAGCTGCATCACCGCGTGGTACAGAGCCTGCACCGCATCCTGACCAGCTGCATCACCGTGTGGTAAGGAGCCTGCATCGCATCCTGACCAGCTGCATCACCGCATGGTAAGGAGCCTGCACCACATCCTGACCAGCTGCATCACCGCGTGGTAAGGAGCCTGCACCGCAACCTGACCAGCTGCATCACCGCGTGGTACAGAGCCTGCACCGCATCCTGACCAGCTGCATCACCGTGTGGTAAGGAGCCTGTACCGCATCCTGACCAGCTGCATCACCGTGTGGTAGGGAGCCTGTACGTCATCCTGACCAGCTGCATCACCGTGTGGTACGAAGCCTGCACCGCATCCTGACCAGCTGCATCACCGTGTGGTACGGAGCTGCACCGCATCCTGACCAGCTGCATCACTGTGTGGTACAGAGCTGCACCGCAACCTGCCGCAAGTCTCTCCAATGAGAGCAGCTGAGAGGATTGGTCGGTGTCTCTCTCCCCTCACTTCAGGACATCTACAGACCCGTCTGACTCCAAAGCCCTCAGCATCGTGAGAGACCCCACCCACCCATCACACAGCCTCTTCAGTCTGCTGCTATCAGGGAGGAGGCTGTGGACTCAACGGGCCAGAACCAGAATCAGAACCAGCCGACTGAAGGACAGCTTCATCCACCAGGCCGTCAGGAAGCTGAACACTCTCCTAGCTCGTCCTCCGTTTCCCTCCCTGCCCTGTATTAATTGTGTAGCACCAAGGGTTTGAGAGTAATTTAATTTCAATTCTCTGTATGAACCTCACATGTGGCAGAACTGACAATAAATGTCACTTTGACTTTGACTTCAGATCCAGTTTAACAAACAGGAGTTTCTCCATTATAATTAATGACCTTTGTGTTCAGCAGCCAACACTTTTAGAGGAAAAGGGGTGATGGTTCTTTTACAGATGCTGGTCCCAAATCTGGACCACACTGAACCCTGAGTTCAGACCCTACCTGACACGCCTCTGTTCAGAACACCTAACTTAACTCCTGCTCAGAACGACGTCTGGCTCATAATAACTTGCATGTTTGTGAACCTCAGTTGTCCTTTCATTTTCTTTTCAGACAGTAGAAAACTCTTTAAAACAAACCATCCTGGTTCAGTCTTCCTCTGTCATGAACTTTAACATCTGACATGCTCAGTGACGCCTGGACACTCTGGGGAGATTGCATCGTCTGATAGGAAGACTACTACTTGTTAAAAACTTTCTCAATGTAGACTAAAGAAATTTATAAACTAGTTGAGTTGCCAACATTGCCAATATGATATTTTTGCAAACACACAAAAATATATTTGATTACAAGAGGAGATACTGATATCAGCTCCAGATTGCAACTTCTAAATAGGAGCCTGCAGTATAACACATCATCCTCATTGATTAGAATGTTCAGTTCTGGTGCCCCGCCCCCTCATCACGATGGCTGAAAGTGTTCACAGCCAGAACTTGTGGATCAGATCAGAACCTCTGTTCTTAATGACATAAGCTACTTGTCATCCCTCTCAGGTCGTATTCAGCTGTGGGGTCATGCCATAGCTGTGGACTGGGCGGAGCCTGAGGTAGAGGTTGATGAAGATACCATGGCAACAGTGAAGATCCTGTATGTGAGGAACTTGATGCTCCAGACCACAGAGGAAACTATTGAGAATGAGTTCAACAGCCTCAAACCGGGTACCCCAGCACCATCTGACACATTACAGTGTAGACTAGAATGGAAGCTGCGATGTTGGAACCTCCTTTAATGCACCGACAGTAACTGTGGTAGAAAAATCTCTTCCTGCATTGAGCTAACCTTTTAAACAGTTGAAGTCATGTTAATTTTGTTGCAGGTGCCGTAGAGCGAGTGAAGAAGATCAGAGACTACGCCTTTGTCCATTTCAGTCAGAGGGAGGATGCCATCAATGCCATGAATGCTCTTAATGGGAAGGTGAGCGACTATGGTCCAAACCCAATAGTTCCTCATATTTTTCCTGTTCAGGATTACCTTACCCGAACAATCTCAGAATGGTTATTTTATTGTTAAATAATGAACCCAGAACTCTCCTCTTCAGCTGTTTGACGTTAAGACTCCGTGGTTGAAGAGTTTCCTCTTCATCCCTCTAGGTGGTGGACGGCTCTCCGATCGAGGTGACTCTGGCAAAGCCAGTGGACAAGGACAGTTACGTTCGGTATACCAGAGGTACCGGAGGAAGAGGAAGTTCTCTGCTCCAGACCGACTACACCACCTACACGCTGGGACAGGTAGGACCACAAATGCACCACTCTCACTGTGGAAGTCCTGCAGGTCATTCAGTCTCCGTGCAGACGGAGTGAGAGTTTGGTCCACGTTGCTGGAAAGACAGATCTCTACCAGGTGGAAGTTGGGCTCCGTCAAGGCTGTTGCCAATTCGGTTTACAGCTTTTATGGAAATAATTTCTTAGGTTGTGTAGAGGGGGTCTGGTTTAGCAATCTCAGGATTTTATATCTGCTTTTGGGAAATGATGTGGTCCTATTGGCTTCAATGATCTTCAAGTGTCTCTGAAACAGTTCACAACCAATTGTAAAGAAGCAGTGATGAGAATAGCGATGAGTTCTGTTTTGTTGCTGTCGAGTTTCAGGAAGTTAATGTCCATCCAGGTTTTGATGTCAGTCAGACAATTTGTGATGGAGGAGAGAATGACCGAGGTGATAGATTTAGTCAAGATGTATTAGGGTGCATCTTCTGCATAGCAGTGGAGGTAAAGTCTGTGGCAGCGTACAATGTGTCCAGGGGGTAGCATACAGAGTATGAAGAGAAGGGGACACAACACTAAGCCTTGAGAGACAGAGTAGGTGACTGGGGTGGGGGGTGGGGTTACAGTTGTTGAGAAAGATGTACCGATGGCAGTCATAGAGGTAGGTGGAGGTGCTGTGGAGGTGAACCAAGTCAGTACTAAACCAGTGATGGCACAAAGTGACTGTTGATAATTGAGAAGGATGGAATGATTAATGGTGTCAAAGGTGGTGTGGAGGTCAAGGAGGGGGAAGATGGTGAGGGAGCTAGAGTCAGAGGCAAGGAGGAGGTCCTTGGTGACGTTCAGTGAGGCTGTTTTAGTGCTGTGGTGGGTACGAATTTCAATTCTATTTATACAGCATCTATTACTACACAAGTTGTCTCCAGGATCTTTCCAGAAACCAGAACATGACCCCGATCAATTATTACATAAAAAAAAAAACCTCCCCTTTAAGAGGGAATAAACCTGGACCAGGACCTGGATCATAAGGGGGGACCCTCCTGCTGAAGACCAGCCGGGTAGAACAGGAATTAGAGAGAAGACACACAGACACACCGTCAAAGGTACCAAAGACCAGATCCATCAGTATAATTATCTGTTAACTGGAGAACTGAGAGTTTTCTGTCCATCAGACTGGTACCTGGTTAGTTGGTGGACTATAGAGACCACTATCTAAACAGGTGTAGACAGCAGACACTGAGGTGGTCAGAGGGTGGGACTGCAGGTCAGTGGGTCATGTTGGTGTCCCCCTGCAGCAGGTCTACAGCAGCAGATCCAGGATGAAGCTGTGTTGAAGACCAGCTGCTCTAGTCTGGTCCTGCAGCTGCAGCTGTGACTACTGGTCCTGACACACTAAAGTTTACACCAACTAGATGTTTTACTGAACACAAACGTTGGAAGTTTGGTTTTAAAGGTGGAAGTGGTGTCAGCCTCCTTCACCCAAACTGAAGTTGGTTCCATAGTGATGGTTCCTGATAGCAGAAGACCCGTCCTCCAGATCTACATTTGGATCTTCTAGGAACTACGAGTGAACCTGTGAACATGAGGAACTATCAGGTCTTGGAGAAAACCAAGAGTTTGACCGTTTAAGACTTTAGACGCAAGTAAAAAAATGTTGAATTTGATTCTGAGGATCCCATAGAGATATGTCCTTGTAGAAAACACCCACAACTCAGCAGCTGCTCCACATGGGGGCGCTAGAACATCCTAAAAACATCACTGATCCAAACAAACCCAAAACTGTTCTAAAGTCAATAATAATTACTAATGTTTTGTTTTCATCAGACACATTGATAAATAAGATGTTTTCATATATATATATTAAATTTGTTCTTTACCTTCCTAATTAAACTGAGCAGCATTTGTGGTAGAGCTAAAGAAGTTGCATGGTCTTTAGCCCCTTCAGGGGGGGACGGCCGACATCTGGAGTCAACCAGTGCCCAACTTTCATTCACTGGTCCAAACTTTGGCTGTAAAGACCAAATGAAGTGTCTGAATTATAAAAAGCTAATTTCTCTCTTCTGCCTCCTCTTCCTCCTCCAGATGTATGACCCTTCAGCGGCATACCTTGGTGCACCCGTCTTTTATGCCCCCCACACCTACGCTGCCATACCGGGTCAGTTCCGCTTCCCTCCAGCCAAATCCCATGTTGGAGGTCGAGGTTTGATCCGAACGCCGTCCGTTAGAGGTGAGGGCACATTCGTGGTGCATCACATGTGACATAAAGGTGAGCCATTTTCACCGATGACAGCAGAACTGGTGCAAAAGTCCATGTAAACTCCTGCTGTCAGCTGAAAACCTCAGAACATCTGCACAGGAACCGGTTTGGGTTTAAATCTGCAGAGTTGGAGGGTTTTATGTGACAGCAGACACATTTTAGCCTGATCAGAGTTTTCTGGTGGAGAACTGTTTGTGAAGCCCCTCCCCTGAGTCCAGGCTGTCCAATCATAGCTCAGATGCAGGTGGAGCTGCAATTAGAAAACCTCTGTGCCAAACGCACTGTCACTGGCTTAGCTAAGGTTAACAGTTCAAGAGGTGTTATCCTCCAAACAAGAAGGTCAGGTATCAATCAACCAACCCTGCCAACCTCGGGTCCAAACGGAGCTCCGCTAGTCCTTGTTTCAGGTCTGGCAGAACTCGTTCAGATGTTGTTGACTGATGGTGCAGTTTATAATGGAAGAGTCCTAATACCACCCAAAATGTATATCTCTGGACAACGGGACCTGGAAGATGATGATCTAGAGATGGTCCAGCTGCTGTCCTCTGGTTCTGGTGTCCAGTGTTTAGTCCTAAGTAGCTAAGGTAATGACAGCTAACCATTAACCACAGCCAGCTGTGAAGCAAAAAATCACACCCCTAGTTAAAAATAAAAACATGTTTTCTATAACCTGACCTGATGAGTTGGTGGTAGTAGTAGTGGTGGTGATAGTAGTAGTACCACCTCCTGATAAATTGCATTCGTCGTCGCATCAGCAGTAAACTGTCTCTGGAATGGGGAAGGGGCTCCGGAGCCACCAGTTCACCAACAGGACATCTGTCAATCACCCAAACATAAATAATCTGGTTTAAAATCAGAATATTCTCTTCAGCAGGAATCAAAACAATCCACTGAATCACAAGTGACATATTACTGCAAATTTGCTAAACAAATATTGAATCATCCGGATAAAAATGATGCTAAAAGCCAACATGCTGTTAATATGGTTCCCGCTGTTGACTTATTAGATAACTGTATGATTGTGTGATTCTTCCTTCTCAGCTGATTTCTGGTGATTTGATTGATTTCACTGCCTTTTCGGTCTCCTGTAGAAATTTACATGACTGTACCTGTAGGCGCTGCGGGGGTGCGGGGGCTGGGTGGGCGGGGCTACCTGGCCTACGCTGCTGGGGCCGGAGCTGTGGGACGTGGAAGTGGCGGCAGCTCTTACGGCTTGAAGGTGGACAAGCATGTGGAGGAGAAGCTGTACGACCTGCTGCCAGGGATGGAGCTGACCCCCATGAACCCCACTGCTATGAGCCTAAAGACCACCATCAAACCTGCAACACAGGTAACACAACACACCTGAGAGGCAGCAGAGCTTCAGCAGTGAGGCTGTTTAATTGGTCCAAATAGTCAAATCACTGACATTTTCAGAATCAGCAGTCCTCGAGGGGACCAGAACACGGTCCTAATGAGGCTTAATATCATATCTGGGTTATTCTGAAGCTATCGAGCTCCCCTGTACACAAAGACCATTCAAGCAATTTTTAATCCCCTGACTACCAGATACATGTGAATATATCTGCTATTAAGGTCAAGGTAACACATGCACAATTACAGTGAAAAAAGAAAAATAAGAACATCTCGCCCCTGACTAGACCAAGATTGGTGTTCCTGCTCTGGAACAAAGAGTTTGTGGAGGTTTTTGAAGAAGAATGTTATAAAACGTTAGAATGTTATTAATTAATTATCTGTTGACTGGAGAAAAGAGTTTTCTGTCTATCAGACTGGTAACTGGTTAGTTTGTGGACTACAGAGACCACTATCTAAACAGGTGTAGACAGCAGACACTGAGGTGGTCAGAGATGGGACTGCAGGTCAGCAAGCAGCTCCTGAGGCTCTGGTCTGCAAACATGTACAGAAGAGAAAAAGAGACAGACCAGCACAACAAACTACAAGAACAATGGAGACAATTAAGCTTATGAGATACTTCTAATTAATAACTGAGGATTGAGCTGAAAAAGGAACAGAGAATCAGAGGAGGTGAGAGGCACCACTCAATGGATCATGGATCAAAGATCTAAGACCTGGAGTTATTGTCCAGTCTGTTGGTCTTAGTGAGGGTAAGAGACTTGATACGGTCCCATAACTGTTTATAAGTGATCTGTCTAGACTATTGTTTTTAAAAGAGACTTAATGACGGCTGTTTTTAGACTATGAAGAAAGATACCTGAAAGCAGAGACATATTTAAAAAGTAAAAAATAGAAGTAAAAAATTTAGAAGATCTGAAGATATACAATATTCAACATTTTTAACTTCCTGATTTTCTGACCTTCGTCAGTAAAGAAAGAGTCAAAGTGATTGCAGTTACAGTTGGGTAGAAGTTCAGGTTCACCGACTCTGGGGGGTTTGTTAGTCTGTCAACTGTAGTGAACAAAGTGCATTATTGTTGTTTTTTGTCAATGATACCGGAAACATATGATCGCATCCCTCAGCTCTGTATTACATCTGCTCAGTCTCTTGATGAACGTCATAATGAACCTGTAGTTTAGTTATCCACCTGCGTTCAGACTCTTTTCCAAGCTTTTATAAAGTGTGGCGCTGCTCCTGCCTGTACCGACAGCAGTAGCGGCGATGACGTCAACAAGCACTGTTACTCCGGCCCTGCTCACAAATACAAGGACCAGCAGGTGGGGAACCAGCAGACACTCCCGGCTGGTGAGGAACACCAGGACATTTACAATTTGAGGAGCAATTTTTTTGTTATTGTACTGAATCTGATACTGCAGGCTTACATGCAGCTGAATTTGTTAAAAGATGTATTTTTGATTAAATAAAATACACACAAACTCTGAGCATTTATTCCTTGGACCACACAGCAATCCTGTAGACCGTGCCGACTGAGCTGGATGCCCAGTGAAGATTTAGAAAAATAAAAAGTCTGGCAGTTTTTAAAGGAGGCTGTCAATGTCACCCTTTTTTATAAAGCACATTTTAAAACCACTGAGGTTGACCAAAATGCTGTACAGATACAATTAAGTATAAACAATACAAACACATACAAATAAAATGAGAAAAGAAGGATTTTCAGTGCCCCCCAGGCTTGTGGACTAATGTGGGCCGACAAGTTGTTCCACAGCTTTGGAGCAGCTATTGAAAAAGCACACCTTTAGGTTTACCTGCATCTTGAAACAACAAAGAGCAACTGATCAGCAGACCTCAGACCTCCTCGGTGATGAGACCTTTAATGATTCTGTGAGGTAAGGAGGAGCAACACCATCCAAACCTTTATAAATGAGCAATAACATTTTAAAAATCAGTCCTAAAATGAATTCAAAGCCAATGTAGAGAGGAGAAAATAGGAGTGGTGTGGCCACTCTTCTTTTTGCCAGTCAGCAATCGAGTTGCAGCATTTTGTACCAGCTGTAGGCGTTGTGGTGAAGGCTGACCGACCTGTTGATAAAAAGCACTTTTCACTACAGGACTAACCTCTCTGTCAACCTTAAAAGCAGTATTAAAAGGGGAGTGGTGGCCTAGTGGTTACAGTGGTGGGCTTGGGCGTGGAGGACCCAGGTTCAAGCCCAGGGCTGCCCACAATGGTAAATTGGGGGCCCCTGAGCAAGGCCCTTAACTCCCAATTGCTCCCCGGGGCGCTGCCCCACTGCTCACTAGTGAAACTAGTTGATGGGTTAAAAGCAGAGACTAATTTCGGTGTGCATCGTACATACAGTGTGTGCACGATGTCCACACTGACAATGAAAAGGAAGGAAGAAAAAAAAAAAAAGTAACCCCAAGGCTTTTAACAATGGAGCAACATTTTAAAGTAAGGGAACTCAAAAGGAGACACAGCAAAGTTATTAGAACACAATGACTTCTGTCTTGTCACTGTTTAAATGCAGAACGTTTAAATTAATCCAAGTCTTGATGTCCTTTAGACAGGAGAACAGAGGCTGTATAGCCTTACAATCTACTCTAAAAGAGAAATAGATTTGAAGTCATCAGCAAAGGAGTGAAAGCAGACATTGTGTTTACGCAGAATGGAGGCAAATGGCAGCATATACAGAATAATGGAAAAACCTATGGGCAGTTCCTTTTATGCCTATGCAGTGTTCAAGTCGTAATAAAAGGGCCTTTGATCGACAGTATCAAAAGCTGTTGTCAGATCCAAGGTTACTAAAACTGTAACGCTCAGCTATTTGTTTCTTCGTTTTATTGATTCATTCCAGACATGCCAAAACTAACCAAAACCATATATATATATATATATATATATATATATATATATATATATACACGTGCACACACATACGCATGAACACATTGAATCCCTTGAAAATAAATCTACATAAATAAATAGATCTGTTATAAATTTATGAACACAAATTTATCAAATAAATCTACACCCACTGTGCACACACCCCTCTGTATATACATACCGATATACATGCACACACATAAACGTACACATAACACATATGTCCTGGTTACATGTCTGAAAAGGGGCAGTAAGAAGAAAAACTGATTTCATTCTACCACTTCTCCAATATTTCATAATTACAATTCACATTCATCCACTTTTTAGGATCTAATGAGTTTATGAAAGAAAAAAGTAATCTAATATTATTTTTACACTACATTTTAGCTTTGTAAATTCACATCAAGATACAACATCCACATTCAACTACACACTGAAACGCACATACACACTCTCACGCTACACTCCATATACTACACTATACACTACATATACTACATATACTACACTATACACTACATATACTACATATACTACACTATACACTACATATACTACACTATACACTCCATATACTACACTATACACTACATATACTACACTATACACTACATATACTACACTATACACTACATATACTACATATACTACACTATACACTACATATACTACATATACTACACTATACACTACATATACTACACTATACACTACATATACTACACTATACACTCCATATACTACACTATACACTACATATACTACACTATACACTACATATACTACACTATACACTCCATATACTACACTATACACTACATATACTACACTATACACTACATATACTACACTATACACTCCATATACTACACTATACACTACATATACTACAAATACTACACTATACACTACATATACTACATATACTACACTATACACTACATATACTACACTATACACTACATATACTACATATACTGCACTATACACTACATATACTACATGTACTACACTATATACTACATGTACTACACTATATACTACATGTACTACACTATACACTACATGTACTACACTATATACTACATATACTACACTATATACTACAGGTACTACACTATATACTACATGTACCACACTATATACTACATGTAGTACACTATACACTACATATACTACACTGTATACTACATGTACTAAACTATATACTACATACACTGCTCTATATACTACATATACTACACTATATACGACATTATATACTACATATACTGCACTATACACTACATATACTACATGTACTACACTATATACTACATGTACTACACTATACACTACATATACTACATGTACTACACTACATATACTACATGTACTACACTATATACTACATGTACTACACTAAATACTACATGTACTACACTATATACTACATGTACCACACTATGTACTACATTTAGTACACTATACACTACATATACTACACTGTATACTACATGTACTACACTATATACTACATGTACCACACTATGTACTACATTTAGTACACTATATACTACATGTACTACACTATATACTACATGTACTACACTATATACTACATACACTGCTCTATATACTACATATACTACACTATATACTACATTATATACTACATATACTGCACTATACACTACATATACTACATGTACTACACTATGCACTAAATATACCACATGTACTACACTACATATACTGCATGTACTACACTATATACTACATATACTATACTATATACTACATGTACTACACTATGCACTAAATATACCACATGTACTACACTACATATACTGCATGTACTACACTATATACTACATATACTATACTATATACTACATGTACAACACTATATACTACATTATATACTACATATACTGCACTATACACTACATATACTACATGTACTACACTATATACTACATGTACTACACTATACACTACATATACTACATGTACTACACTACATATACTACATGTACTACACTATATACTACATGTACCACACTATGTACTACATTTAGTACACTATACACTACATATACTACACTGTATACTACATGTACTACACTATATACTACATGTACTGCACTATACACTACATATACTACACTATACACTACATATACTACATGTACTACACTATATACTACATGTACTACACTATATACTACATGTACTACACTATACACTACATGTACTACACTATATACTACATATACTACACTATATACTACAGGTACTACACTATATACTACATGTACCACACTATATACTACATGTAGTACACTATACACTACATATACTACACTGTATACTACATGTACTAAACTATATACTACATACACTGCTCTATATACTACATATACTACACTATATACTACATTATATACTACATATACTGCACTATACACTACATATACTACATGTACTACACTATATACTACATGTACTACACTATACACTACATATACTACATGTACTACACTACATATACTACATGTACTACACTATATACTACATGTACTACACTAAATACTACATGTACTACACTATATACTACATGTACCACACTATGTACTACATTTAGTACACTATACACTACATATACTACACTGTATACTACATGTACTACACTATATACTACATGTACCACACTATGTACTACATTTAGTACACTATATACTACATGTACTACACTATATACTACATGTACTACACTATATACTACATACACTGCTCTATATACTACATATACTACACTATATACTACATTATATACTACATATACTGCACTATACACTACATATACTACATGTACTACACTATGCACTAAATATACCACATGTACTACACTACATATACTGCATGTACTACACTATATACTACATATACTATACTATATACTACATGTACAACACTATATACTACATTATATACTACATATACTGCACTATACACTACATATACTACATGTACTACACTATATACTACATGTACTACACTATACACTACATATACTACATGTACTACACTACATATACTACATGTACTACACTATATACTACATGTACTACACTAAATACTACATGTACTACACTATATACTACATGTACCACACTATGTACTACATTTAGTACACTATACACTACATATACTACACTGTATACTACATGTACTACACTATATACTACATGTACTGCACTATACACTACATATACTACACTATACACTACATATACTACATGTACTACACTATATACTACATATCGTACACTGTATACTACATGTACTACACTATGCACTACATATACCACATGTACTACACTATATACTACATATACTATACTATATACTACATGTACTACACTATATACTACATGTAATACACTATATACTACATATACTACATGTACTACACTATACACTACATACACTACATGTACTGCACTATACACAAAACCACCCAAATTCAGTCCCTCCACCAGCCCCCAACCAGCACACCACAATGACAGTGATAGAGCAGAACCATGAGGTCCCCACCAGCAACACCCACAAGCCAGCCCAAGCAGGTTCACTATATGTTGAGTTACAAACAAATTAGAGTCAATTAAAGATCGCAATAATTGTATTTAGAATAGTCTATGTACAACACAAAGAGAATCACCAGTTTTCACACCAGTTTTCCCACCATCACACCATTTATAAGACTTTCATTCAATGGTCTTATCCACAATAATGTTAGTTAGGAGTCGCTTTTTCTTAAATTATGAAGCAAAATCTCAACAATTATACAACCCAATTCTTGTGCCAAATTCAATGTCTTCAGTCGTACCTACTGTCGGTTCACAGCAATGCTCTCTTTCCATTCCAAGCACATACTCCAAATGTCCTCCTCGGCATGACCTATTAGAGAGAAAAAAATAGTCCTCCTTGCTAATGAGGACTATTTTACAGGAATATTCCAATGGTCTGGTACTTTTCATCAGCTCCTCCATAGACTCCCTGATCATGGCATTGTTTATGCGCCCCACCTTTGGCATTTCTGCTGTCCTTATAGTGCCCCATGTGGAATCACTTTTGCGTATGTGTTTTGCTGCATGCCTGGTGTCTCCATGACGCGTCAGCCTGCCATAATGTCTAAACTACAAAATCTCTCACATTACCAATCATTTCTCTATAATTCCTCTGCTAAACACATAGGCCTATACAGAGGTATGGCAAATGATTAGGGACAATAAACATGCTAATCTTTATGTATAGAATAACACCCCTGGTTTTATGTGCAGTGCTACAAATCCGCAGCATATCCAGAGTCCTCAGTTAAAATCAAGTAATTAAAAACTTTTAACAGAGCCATCTCAGTACTGGAGGTCATTATGTTGCCACAGAACAATGGCACTAGAAATGTTTTTTTTGTGTTTGTCAGATTCTGGAGGAGCTGTGTCAGAAGAATAACTGGGGTCAACCTGTCTACCAGCTCCACTCTGCCATCAGTCCAGACCAGAGGCAGCTGTTCCTCTACAAGGTCACCATCCCAGCTCTGGCAACACAGTACCCCAATGTGTAAGTGGTCTAACCGCCCCCAGCAACCAGACATGACCGGTCAGCTCTCCACTACTGCTGGTTAGTAGTGGTGAAATGCTCCAGCCACTGGACAGACTGGCCTATCCACAGAGCGTCTGGTCATGAGGTTTATAAGATTATGCTACCAAGTCATTTTTTACTGTGATAAGATGAAAACTAAACCAAGCAGGGTTTCAGTTCTCACTCATTTGAAAGTGGGAGTTACTGCAGTTTGGCTCAGGTCCTTACCACCTTCCTGAATCTGCTGGTATCAGCACTAAACTGATGTTGATGTTTGAGAAAAACAAGTCTTTGAACTGCCTGGAAATGATGTCACCAAGTTAAAACACTGCAAGGTATGAAGACATTAATTTAAGTTCCTATAGTATTCAAATGTAGATTTGGAGGACGGGTCTTCTGCTATCAGAAACATCACTATGGAACCAACTTCAGTTTGGGTGAAGGAGGCTGACACCACCTCCACCTTTAAAACCAAACTTCAACCGTTTGTGTTCAGTAAAACATCTAGTTGGTGTAAACTTTAGTGTGTCAGGACCAGTAGTCACAGCTGCAGCTGCAGGACCAGACTGGAGCAGCTGGTCTTCAACACAGCTTCATCCTGGATCTGCTGCTGTAGACCTGCTGCAGGGAGACAATGACCCCAGAGCAATTATTACATAAACAATTGCAGGTAAAAATTCGGCATACAGTGGCACTGAAAAACTTCCCTTTAGGAGGGAAGAAACCTTGAGCAGGACCTGGATCTAAAGACCAGCCAGGTGGAGCAGGAAAAGAGAGATCCAAAAGAGAGAATGAAGAACAGAGAGAAGAGAGACACATACACATTCTCAAAGGTACCAAAGACCAGACCCATAAGTATGATTATCTGTTAACTGAGTTTTCTGTCCATCAGACTGGTACCTGGTTAGTTGGTGGACTACAGAGACCACTATCTAAACAGGGGTAGACATCAGACACTGATGAGGTCAGAGGGTGGGACTGCAGGTCAGGATGTCAATACGTTTCTAACTGAGACATCCATACGGAGAGGTGGAAATGTGGCCACAGTCAAATCAGACGTACAGGTTTCTGACTGAGGACTCTCCTAACATGTCAGTTCTGTCTACCGTCACCTCAGTGTTACATGCTGCTGTGTCTCCCTGCAGACATCCCTTCACCCCCACAAAGCTTTGTGCAGGTATAGAGGAAGCAAAGGTTCACGCTGCCGAGCACACTCTGCAGACGCTCGGCCTGCAGACAGAGGGCGCCACAGACGCCAGCTGTGCTACTGCAGCCGCTGTGGCCTCAGTAGCCTTCCCAGGTATGTGAAGGTCCGTACCCAAAGCCGACTAATGCGCCACTCCACAGATGTCTACCAGTCTGGCTGCTGCTCAGAGCGACTGAGATTTCAGCAGTTAAAAGGCTGATTGATCTTCTGCCATTTTGGTTTTTCCTGCAGGATACGCTTTGGCGAGCCCAGCGTCCTCGGCAGTGGCCTCCCAGCTGAAGCAGGCTGTCTCTCTGGGTCAGGACCTGACCACCTACACCACCTATGAGGGATACCCTGCCTTTGCTGTGGCGGCACGCCATACTGACGGATATGGTGTTTTCTAGAATGGAAACCACCAGAGTTGCATTTATGCTTTTGTGCAATGTCCCCACCCCTTTTTAGGTTAAAACGTCCAATCAAACTATGACTGGCACTAAATGAAACATTTGAAGGTTTTACTGTACAGCTGTTCTGCTGTCATTTGGTCTGTCCGGTAATCAATTAATACCATCCTTTCCTATCAAGGATCACTAGTCTGCCACCATCTAGTGGTCAGAAGCATCATATTGTCACCTGTAATCGGCTATTGAATCGCTGTGTGATGATTTCTGAAAGCTGTCTGTTTAAAAGACTCTTTGTTTTTCTGTTTTGATTTTCTGTTGGCTTTGAGGCGTGTTTAAGAAACAGCTGTTAGCTAACTCCTTTCCTCAATTGATCCGTATCAAATTCAGATCATGTCCCCTGGTGATCAAGGCCAGAAGGGACAGTTTTCATGGTGGTGGTTCCACACTGCTGCTCGTGAAGCTAATGTTGCTAATGCTAATTTGTTGATACCATTGGAGAGTTTCTCTCTCTGTCTCTCTCTCTCGAAAGAGAGAGAGAGAGACAGAGAGAGAGTTTCTCCTCGCAGCATAACTGGAAGTTTGTTTTCCCAGCTGCGCTAGCTAGCGCTGCCACCAGAATAACAAGCATGTTATCAAAAAAATCCACAGCAGAAGTTAAAGTTCAACATCCACAAGAAAACTTACTCTCTGTAAAACGCCAGCAGGAATTTCCCAGTGAGGTCAGATATTATGGAAGTTGTGGTAAAAACCAGCGGACTAACGGCTGAATCAGGAAGAAACAGGAGGAAACAAGGCATTGACGAGCCTGGAGTTGGTCTTTCTTTCTGGTAGTTCTTTAGTGTAGTTTTATTATTTGATGTAAAAAAAAAAAAAAAAAAAGGCGATGCGGCTCACAGCCAATAGATTATCAGCATCTGTTTTCACCCAAAGGGGGCGTGGTCACCTCCAGAGGAGTTTCTTACTAATAAAAACTAAAGCAGATTAGCATGAAAGCACCTTCACACCAGAGGGGAGTAGCCACCGGGCCCTAAAAATGAAGAAAGATAAAGGCCAAACTGAAATCTGGGAAACACAAAACAGATTCTCCTTTGTCTCAACTGTTCATCCACCCTTCGTTAAATCACAGTCATGCACTCGTTATCCAAATCCGTTCGTTTATCCAGTCAACCTTTAGAAAAGTTTAAAAAAACAAAAAAAAAAAAATATCTGAAGTCTAGCTTTGCTGATAGGATGAAGAAATTGAATCATAATTTAGCAGAAACATCTGAAGTCCTTTCCTTCCAAACGGAGCAAAAAGTCGGGCGACTCAGCAAAGCAAACACAACATTACACAAAATTTGGTCACATTTCTTGAATCACTGACTCCACTATCGGGCTCTGAGAGTGAAAATACCCAATCAGATCTTAGTAACAAGGGAAGGGGAGGGGCTTAAGCGCAGTGGAGGCAGTGGGGGAGGGACTGTGAAAATCAGAAGAGATGGAGGGGTGGGGTCCACACGTTGTGTTTGTTCCAAGGCTCCTCCCCCAGTTCTCTTGAACTCCTTGGACATATCCTGCAGTGAAAGCTGACATGTTCATCTGAAGTAAAAGTATGAAAACATCTGGATGGAAACCGAGAATGCTGCTTTGGAACTTCACATTTGTTGTTTATTATTTTTCTATTTCAGTATTTGCAGTTTTGCTTTGCATGTTTTTCTTCTTTTACGAATCATCTCTTAGACTTAAACTTTGTTTTGTTAGCTTCTGTTCAGTGCCAGTATTTGTCAATTTGCCAGTAATTCTTTTTTTTAACAGTATCTGCATACATGAAGGGGAGTTTTAACTTTAACTTTAGGTTTGAAAAAGATCCAGATTTTATGCATCATAAAAAACAAAGAAAGACCTTGGTATTTTAAACTTGGTAGCTACAAATAAAAGAGTGTTTTTGCAGATTTAAACAAATGGTGTGGCTATCTTTATATTTTTTAACTTTTGTAATGTTGAAAGTGAACTTTGTTCAGTCAGACATGATTTGAATTTTTTCTTCTGTTTGTTGGATGTTTGCGGAGAGTTGAGACTAAGTACACATGCTGGCGTCCGAGCTGTGAACATGCCGAAGCTGAAACAGTATTAAAGTGTGAGAAGCACTTAGAACTTATTTTTATATCAGGAAAAAAGAATTAATATCCAGACACTTTGTACAGAGGTTTGTCTCTTTGCTGCCATAATTGACTTGGAAACAGAAACATGAGAAACTGAATACGAACTAATCTGTGATGCGACAATCGCAGGCTCACTGGAGGGTTTTCTGTCATAAAAGCAAACTGCTTTCATAAATTGTCATCTTATATTATCTGTAATCGTAATAAGAAAAAAATAAATGGACATCTGAAGAAACAGCTCGACTGTGTCCGTTACTGTTACAGCACCAAGTTACACATTGATACAGTAATTCGTACTTTACCACACTCTATTTGATCTCATCTTTATTTTACTGCACTATATACTGTTTGTCTTATAAGATGATTGTACACGTCACAACAGAATACATCTTGATAGAGAATGGTAGAGAATGTAAACTGTCCGTTTTCTGTCCTTTCTCCTTGCAAGTAAAAAGAGAACACTGAGTTTGTGTTTCTTTCTGTGTGTGAAATAAATGTTTTAGGTTGCTTGAACCTGACACACATGCTGATGTTTTGATATGTTAAACTTTATGATGAAAACAGCCTCTATTTGTTCATCTACAGCTCAGGCTCCAACATACACCCAGTTATGTCTCAGCTGGCCCAGGAACATTCCGGTTTCTCCTCCAGGAAGATCTGGATTGAGGGGAGAATGCATGCATGGACGGATGATGGATGCCACCCAACACACAGGCAGCTCGCTCTGGCTGCATGTACAAGGCTACACATTCATTCCTAGGAGCATTTTTATGGCCAGCTGTTCTCACTTTAGCTACTTGGAACTTAGTGCTGTTTTGACTTCTGAGCTGTGAATAAAGATCTAACGCAACCTTCAACACCATGCAAAAATCTGCCATTACAGCCCTCAATAATTGCCACCTAGTCACCCTCACCATGGTTACTATGAAGTGCTTGAAGGGATGATGCTGGCACACATCAAGAGAAGCATCCCCACAGATCTGGACAGACATCAGTAATAATTACTGGAAGAACAGATCTATAGAGGATGCTGTCTCATTTGCACTTCACACTGCTCTTAGTCACAGCCGAATACCTACATTAGTATGCTCTTTGTGGATTTAGGAAGTGCATTTAACACTGTAATCCCCCATAAACTGGGACACAAACTCATAAATCTTGGATTCTCCACCACACTATGGTAATGGATTATGGACTTTCTGACCAACAGGCCTCAGAATGTCAAGATGGATAATCAGACATCCAGCACCATAACCTTGACTACAGGCACACCACAGGGGTGTGTGCTTAAACCGGCACTCTTCTCCTTCTCCATGGACTGTGTCCCTACCCACTCCTCCAATACCCTGACAAAGTTTCCCAATGATACTACAGTGGTTGGCCTTATCAGGGACAACAACGAGGTACACACCATGCACACACCACTTTCCACGCTCACGATTGAATGTTCACAAGCTGAAACGAACGTGAAAAATTGTGGTCCCTCACGAACAAACCATGGTTGGAGTAAGTACATTGCTAAGGTTTTGTCCGTTGGCAACATTCAGTGGTGATGCAGTGAAATCCAAAGCACAAGGAACTTTAAGTATGCTACCTCCCATAAAGAGCATGACAGTCCCCAAATCATCAAAGTTACACATGAGTTGAATTGCAACAATTTCAGAATAAGGCACAAGGTTGGATTATATAAAGGTGAGCGCACAATGATGTAATTCACAAATGGAGGAGCCACATACTACCTGTTCCCCTACAAGTGCTGACCACAGTTTCCTGGCAACTGGGTCCTTCCAAAGGGAAGTTGGCAGACTGGTCAGGAATTAGTAAATCTGCACTGAGCTGTGCAATGCCAGCTGTATGGGACAGGATCAGTGGCATTTCCACAAGGTACCTCAGGATCCCATATAATGCAGTTGACCATACAAACATGAAAACGCAATTTGCAGGGATTGCCTGGTTTTCTGAATGTAATCGGAGTGGTTGATTATACACACATTGCAATAAATCAGAATCAGCTTTATTAACTAAGTATGTGAACACAAAGGAATTTGACTCTGGTTTTTCTTATCACACAATGTACATATACGTAAAAATTAACATAAATTCAATTCCATTTTATTTATATTGCATCTAACACAAATTGTCTCCAGGATCTTTCCAGACACCCGAATATGACCCAGATCAATTGTTACATAAACAACAGCAGGTAAAAACTCCCCTTTAAGAGGGAATAAACCTGGACCAGGACCTGGATCATAAGGGGGAAGAAACCTGCACCAGGACCTGGATCATAAGGGGGAAGAAACCTGGACCAGGACCTGGATCATAAGGAGGGACACTCCTGCTGAAGACCAGCCGGGTAGAGCAGGAAGTACAGACACAAACACATCGTCAAAGGTACCAAAGACCAGATCCATCAGTATAATTATCTGTTAACTGGAGAACTGGAGAGTTTTCTGTCCTCCAGATCTACATTTGGATCTTCTAGGAACTACGGGTAAACCTGCGCTCTGAGAACAGAGACCTCTGTTAGGAACATAAGGAACCATCAGGTCTTGCAAATATTGCGGCGCTAGGCCATTTTGGACTTGCAAAGAAAAAAATGTTGAGTTTTCCAGAGAGCAAATGGATTTTGGACTTTAAACTTAAGTAATAAAATTTTGAATTGTATTCTAAATTTTCAAGGGAACCAATGGAGGGAAGCTAAAACTGGAGAGACGTGCTCTCTTTCCTCCAATATTGGATTAGTGTCCATACTGGTTCTGCTGGACCTCAGATAATGGATTAGTGTCCATACTGGTTCTGCTGGACCTCAGATAATGGATCAGTGTCCATACTGGTTCTGCTGGACCTCAGTGCTGTTTTGATACTATAGATCACAGCATTTTACTGCAGAGACTAGAGTATGTTGTTGGGATTAAAGGGACAGCTCTAGGTTGGTTTAAATCAGATTTGTCTGATAGATTCCAGGTTGTTCATGTTCATGAGGTTTCTTCAGTACAGACAAAGGTCTGCTATGGTGTCCCGCAGGGTTCAGTTCTAGGGCCAATCCTGTTCAGTTTATACATGCAGCCCTTGGGAAGTATTATCCAGAACCACGGCATTAATTTCCATTGTTATGCTGATGATATGCAGCTGTATTCGTCTATGAAGATGAAACAGAACCATCAGACAAACTTCTGGGTGTCTTAAGGACATCAAGGACTGGATGTCCACTCATGTTTTGCTTCTAAATTCTGATAAAACAGAGGTTGTTGTTTGTGGTCCAAACACCTTAGGAAGGGATTAGATGGTGTTGTCATGTCCTCCAGTAAAACTGTGAGAAACCTTGGTGTTATTTTGATCAGGATTTGTCATTTAAACAGCATATTAATCAGGTTTGTAAGACTGCGTTTTTCCACCTCCATAATAGCACAAAGATCAGGAGCATCCTCTCCCAGAGCGATGCCCTCTCAGAGAATCCAATAGTTCCTAGATTCTCTTAAAGGGGAGATTTTACCTGCTTACGTAATAATTGCTCGGGGGTCATGTGGTTTCTGGAAAGATCTTGGAGAGAACTTCTGTTGTAATAGAATTAAATTGAATTAAACTGAATAGTAGATGAATGGACATGACTTGTGTTGTAACAGATTCTGTATAAATAAAATTGAATTGAATTGATTTGAGAATAAGGGTCTAATTAGTCTCTACCTCCTGCAGAGACTCTGGTCCCGTAATGTGTGCAGTTTATTGCTCCACATGTTTTATTAGTCTGTTGTTGCAAGCGCCATCTTCTTTGCTGTGGTGTGCTGGGATGCAGGCATCAAAGTCAAACTCATCAAAAAGGCAGAGTCTGTCACAAAGATGACGCCCCCAACTCTGGAGGACGTGGTTTGGGCAATCGTGACGATAAGTCCCATCCCGTCCATGACAGTTTGAGGAGCAGCTTCAGGTGCTGACTTCTTCATCCCTACTGCCTGAAGCAACTACACAGCCCAGCCGGCTGCTGTCATGATCCATAACACTTCCACCACCACCCACCCTGGAAGATTTGTAATTATGCATATATGTATGTGTTTATATGTATATAAAGTGCATCTAAAATATATATGTATATGTAGGATAGGTGGATGCTGCGACGTAAGGGGGCAGCATTTAGTCATTGCGCTCAGGATGGGTTGGACATATGGGACACCGTAGTTCGGGTGCGGCTTTACTGCGTAAGCGCCATTTGTCTTCAGTTCCCGCTTCATGTTCTGAAGTTCCCGCTTCATGTTCTGAAGGAGTGGCACGATACCCGTTCGGAAGCTCTGCAGTCTGTTGAAGATTTGAAGTAGATGTCAGTCAATAAAACAAAGGGAGTCTGTGGTCCAATCACAACCCTGAACCCAGCATCCTGTGTCTTGTGGCTCTCTGCATGTCACCCACCACTATACGACATCACTCCAACTAAAAAATAACACAACGCAGAAGGATGGCGTCGAGGGTCCGGCAGGAGGCTTGCTGATGCTGTGGGTTACATCTTTGGTGCCGTGACCCGGATTGTGACACGCTGGCTACCGCAGACTCAGGCTGACACACACGAGGAGTGGACTTCATCTCACCGGTCGTTTCCAGGACCGTGCGGACTGTATCTGGGAAAGGCGTCCCCCTACAACCGGGTATCCTTTATGTTTAATAAGTGGAGTCTGAAGTGATTACCGAGTTGTCATGTTTTGATGTGTGGTGTGAAAAGAAAATATTGTCGACGTAATTCTGGACTAAAGGAAACCTGATGTAATTTAAAAAAAAAAAAAAAAACTGTTACGTATTGGTTTTCAAGATGATGTAAGTGGCACCAGCAGCCACTTGGTTTAACTGGGAGTATTTTTTTTTCAACAAAGAGGGCATTACCAGGATTGTGCTATACGGTGGTGACTGAATTTCCTGTTGTTTTTTTTTGTCTGTTTAATTTTTTTTTTATTTTGGCACCATCTATCTCATCATCACCACCTAATAATTTTTCACACATCTAGTTTCACATACACTCCTACCTTTTAGGGCAGACAGTTTTGCACGTGGGCATAATAGCAGCAAGCAGGATAAGATGTTGAGCGATTGCATAGACCCTCCACTAAGCCTGGGGATGTCCCCAGTTGTGGCGGCACACAGCTGTTCTCCTCAGGGTCTAGCATGGAGTCAGTCTTATGAACTTGATGGGATCAAAGTTATTCCTAGCAGTGATGAGAGAATACCGGAGCGTGGCCCAGCAAACCAACCACCAGTAGTGAGGCCAAAACATCCCTATGACACCACCCGTTATACCAGCCCTTACCCACAATACTTGGGCTTCCAGCCTCAGCCCCTTAGACACCTCCAGGAGCCAGACCCAGAGTCAGAGCTCAGCTTGGAGCCCCCTGCCCTATCTCCACATGACAAGGCAACAGCCCACCCGACCCAACTCAACGTTCACAGGCCCCCTCTCATCCCTGGACCCCCGTCAATGAGATACCCGACTGCGACAACCCCCCTCCCCCCCCCCCTATCTGGAGGAAACCCCAGAGGGCCCTTGTCCTCCCCAGCCCCACCACAAGCGCTAAGCGTCCCCAAGCTCCCCATGGATCCCCACGCTGTTCCCCACCCCAGCCATCCCCCTAATCCAGGACAACAGGGTTACGTGGGATATGTCTCCCAGATGTATACGCTGCCGTCTCCTATTGTCTATCCCCAAGGCCCTTCAACTTCTGTCTTTCCTCCTACCACTAGTGCATTGGAACCCAACCTGACCATGTCCACCCCTGTGAATGTGATGACCACAACCCATGACCATACCACCCCCGCCACCCTCCCCCGTCGCACCATGCTTTCCAATGTCCCACTAAAGGGTTGCACCCCCCTCTCATTCCACCAACCCATTGTTGCCCTCATATGCTCCCAACCCCTCTTTACTGAACTCCGGGACTACCACCAACCCAAACACTGCACAGAGAACTTATGGTGGCTTTATGCAGATGCACCAAGTGAGAAATGTCCCAGTTTTTACAGGCAATACAGATGGCAAAATGCTGGTTGAGGACTGGATACAGGATATGCAGTACCTTCTTGATGCAATTGAGTTACCAGCACACCTCCGCTTTTCAACTGTGGTACGACACCTTAGTGGAGAAGCTCGGAAACTAGTTTTGAATCTGCCCCCTTCTGGACAGACGCCGGACAAAGCATTTGAGGAACTGCGGGCCGAATATGGCGATGCCCAAGGCTCTTTGGATCCATTAGCTGACTTCTACGAGCGCACCCAAAGGCCTGGGGAATCTGCCTGCTCATATGCAATTGCACTGGAATCCATCTTGCGCTCGGTGGAAGAAAGCCAAAGGCGGAGCAGACCCTTCCCAGATCGTGACAGCAAGCTCACTCGACAATTTCTGAGGGGACTCTCTGATGAGGTAGTGTATACTAGAATAGCTCCCATGAAGCCTAGGCTCTTAAGCTTCAGAGAGCTGCAAAGTGAGCTGCGGGATCTTGCCAGAGAATCCAAGAAGTTCCTCTCTCAGCCCAATACAAAGAGACCTAGCACACCGGCCCAGTTTGTAGCAGAGTATAGCACAGCTGTGAAAGCAGAAAGAGCTCAGCCATCTTCTGAGCTTTCGGCACTGACAGAACTGGTCCAAAAGTTGGCCCTTAATCAAGAGGAATATTCGGCCAAGTTGTCACGACTTGAGGCGAGTATTGCTGGGCCTCCCCCAAGCCTCCCATCGTGGCCCCAGCCCCCCCCTGTTCCTGCACTGAGACCTTATCCACCCACCCCTTCCTACCCCACCTTACTACCGCAGAGCACTGGCAGGAATCCCAGTGTTAGATGTTATCGATGTGGACAGCAGGGACATATAGCCCGTGTCTGCAAAGCAGTGTTCCCCAGCCCCTGCCCTAATCCTACTGGGGCTCAGCAGCAGCCGCTATCAACCCTTGCCGAAGAGGCTGCAATGCCACAACAGCCTTTAAACTTCTAAAGCCCGTGGGAATGGGGGTCCCTATGGGCGAGCAGCGAGATTCCCCGCAGCAGGACAGCGAAGTCCATGATGGAGGAGAGGGACCATCTCTGGTGGGTCCACAGAATGAAGGAGAAGTGGTAATCAGTGGTGTGGTGTGTAAAGCGCTCATTGACTCTGGCTCACAAGTGACGAGCATCACACATGCATTCTGGCGCGGCCATCCTACTCTCAAAGAGCAACTGCTGCAAACCTCCACAATACCAATAGAAGGTGCTGGAGGCCAGACTGTGCCTTACTACGGTGTGGTGCATGTACACTTGAAACTATTAGGCCAAGACTACAAGAAGGTGCCTGCTTTTGTTGTCCCAGATTCGGCTTACCGTTCAACAGTCCCCCTGCTGGTGGGCACAAATGTGCTACGGGCTGCTAAACGTGATCTCCAAGTCACTCATGGGCAGCAGTTCCTCCACCAAATCAGGGACCACTATCCTGAGTGGTATACAGCCCTGTTGCGACTTGGGGATCCCAGCCAGGGGTTGGAAGGCCTGGTGGGCCCTGCGGTGTACACAGGCAAGAAGGTTTCCATTCCGGGAGGGAAAGAAGTCGACTTGTTGTGCAAAGTGAAATCTGGCCCACAGAGGAAGACTTTTATGGCTATCATCGAAGGACAACCTTGTTTGCGTCTCCCCCCAAACCTACTGGTCGCCAAAGTGCTGGCTGATGTCAAAAAGGGCTGTGCCCCAATCCGAGTCATGAATCTTTCTGAGCGAACTGTGACTATCACGCCACACACGCAACTGGCCAATGTGTTCCTGGTCCGCAATGTGGTGGAGTTTGCAGACGGCGAGCAGGAGGGGGGTGGCGGACGACGGGAGGAGGAGGCGTGTCTGAGTTTTGGTCAGGTGGTTAAAGGCCCTGGTGTCGATCTCACTGAAGCAGCTGTGGAGAATGAGCAACAGCGCTCCTTTCTGCTGGAGCTTGTGGAGAAGAATTCAGATGTGTTTTCACAGCACCCAACGGACTTTGGACACACAAAAACACTGCAGCATGAAATCCCCCTTGTTGATTCGAAGCCTTTCCGCCTCCCATACCGGAAGATTCCCCCCTCCCAGTGGCAGGATGTCCGGCGCCTGTTAGGTGAAATGGAGACGGCAGGGGTTATCCGGCCTAGCAAGAGTTCATATGCTTCGCCAGTAGTGATTGTGACTAAGAAGGATGGGTCATTGCGGCTGTGCATAGACTACAGACGGCTTAACGCTTGCAGTACAAGAGATGCATTTCCTCTGCCGCGGATTGAGGAGGCGTTGGAGTCACTGGGCCAGGCGAAGTATTTCTCCACACTTGATTTGACATCGGGATACTGGCAGGTGGAGGTGGCGGAGCAGGATAGGCACAAAACTGCATTCAGTACTCCCATGGGATTATTTGAGGCTAACAGGATGCCGTTTGGGCTACAGAACGCACCATCCACGTTTCAGCGGCTCATGACTTGCTGCTTTGGGGACATGAACTTCACTCATCTCCTGATTTACCTTGATGACCTCATAATTTTCTCAAAAACATTTGAGGAGCACTTGGAGAGACTACAGCTGGTGTTTGACCGACTCCGGCAACATGGGCTGAAGCTAAAGCCCTCCAAGTGCCTGCTGGTGAGGAAAGAGGTACAATATCTTGGTCATTTGGTGTCTGCTGAAGGAGTCAGGACAGATCCAGAAAAGATCAGTAAGGTGAAGAGCTGGCCTCCGCCAACCACGAGAAAAGAAGTGCTGCAGTTTTTGGGATTTGCAGGATATTACAGGCGGTATGTGCAGAACTACTCTACACTGGCAGCTCCATTGTATCGCCTCACCTCGGGTGATCCCAGGAAGAAGAAGAGAGGGGAAAGGCAGTGCACAGACTCTGGTCAACCGTTTGTGTGGACAAGTGAGTGTACGGAAGCATTTGAGTCTTTGAAGGGAAAACTGGTCACTGCACCGGTGCTTGGTTACCCTGACTACAGCAGGCCTTTCATCCTCCAAAAGGATGCATCGGGGGAAGGACTTGGTGCTGTGCTTGCGCAGGTGCAGGATGGAGCCGAGAGGGTGATAGCCTATGCAAGCCGAGGGTTGAGCCCAGCAGAGTCCAGATATCCGGCACATAAACTTGAGTTTCTGGCATTAAAGTGGGCGGTGACAGATAAATTCTACGACCACCTCTATGGGCGAGAATTCTCTGTCCAAACTGATAACAATCCCCTCAAGTATGTGATGACTACTGCAAAACTGGATGCTACAGGTCAGCGATGGGTGTCTCGACTGTCTGCATTCAATTTCAATGTCCAGTACCGCAGAGGTCAGAATAACGCCAATGCCGATGCCCTTTCTCGCCTGTCCACCCAGGCTGTCTCAGAGGTTCTGCAAATGTGCCCGCAACAGGTGCAAGCAAGTGTGCCAGCAGAGTTCTCCCCTGCTGTAGCAGCAGTGCCGGACACCAGCCAAGCTCCTGTGTCAGAGCCTTACGCAGACGTGGGGACTGAGGCGCTCCCTGCCATGACAACACAGGAGATGCGGGCAGCTCAGAGGGGGGACTCTGCTATTGGACCAGTCCTTCATGATAAGAGCCGGTGCCAAAAACCCGGCCGAAGTGCGAGGCTCAGTGGCGACGCACAAGGGCGTCTCCTCTTAAAGGAGTGGAGGAGGTTGGTAATAAAAGATGGAATTCTGTACCGGTGTGTAGAGGACTGCCAGAGAGGTAAAATCCACCAGCTTGTTCTGCCTGAGCATCTCAGAATATCAGTCAAAACTGCTCTACATGATGACTCAGGGCATCTGGGATTCGAGAGAACTTTGCAGATGATCAGAGAGCGATTTTACTGGCCGAGAATGTTTCAGGAAGTCAAAACATGGTGTGAGCAATGTGAGAGATGCTGCCTCAGGAAAACACTAACCGCAGGTCTCAGAGCTCCTCTGGTCAGTATCCACAGTAGTGCACCCATGGAACTTGTGTGTGTGGACTTTTTGACCCTGGAAAAGTCCAAAGGTGGAATAGACAATGTTCTTGTTGTGACAGACCACTTTTCCCGATATGCTCAGGCTTACCCTACGAAGGACCAAAAAGCGGGCACGGTGGCTAAGGTGCTCTGGAAAAACTTCTTTTGCCGATTTGGTTTCCCATCCAAATTGCATGCAGACCAAGGTCGCAATTTTGAGAGTGCCATTGTGAGAGAGCTGTGCAAATGTGTCGGCATTTCCAAAACACACACCACCCCCTACCATCCCCAGGGAAATGGGGTGACTGAGAGGTTCAATAGAACATTACTGAATATGTTGGGAACACTTGGACCGGACCAGAAAACCAACTGGCATGAACACTTAGATGCCATGACGCATGCCTACAACTGCACGCGGCATGATTCTACCGGCTATACACCTTACTTCCTCATGTTCGGGAGACATCCCAGGCTTCCAGTGGACCTTGTTTTTGGTCTCGGTATCAAGGCCGAGGAATGCGAGTACAGTGACTACGTGCAGACCCTTTCTGACTGTCTGTCACAGGCTTATGACCAGGCCAACAAAACTTCTCGACATGCTAAGGGACAGCAGAAGAAGTACTATGACCAATCAGCGAGAAGTCTTGCTTTCAGTCCAGGAGATCGGGTGCTCGTGAAGGTGTGTCACGTAGACAAATGGGAACGTCACCCATACATTGTGGTGAAAAAGCAGAAAGGTATCCCAGTCTATGTGGTGCGTCCAGAGAATGGAGGAGCAGAACGAGTTGTGCATCGTAACCTCCTCACTCAGTGTATGTTCCTCCCAGTTGAGCAGAATGAGGAGTCTGGGGAAGAAGAGCTGGAGAATGACATAACTACAGGAGATGGAAGCACTAACCCAGGTTTGGTGGAGGTTAGGGTGCAGGGGGATATGGAGGGTAATGAGGAGAGGGGTTCGCAATACTTGACAGAGGACGACGGTGAACACACCAACGTGGCGGACCTCAGCACAGAACTGAGGAATGAGGCAGGAGAGACACCGGCAACTGCAAGCGGGGATCACACATCTCACGTTCTCGGGCCTCTGAAGAGGAACCCACCAAGGAAGCGGCACCCCCCAAAGACGCTGTGTTTATGACAGCGAGCGTCAGGGCCCCTGAACGACCAGGAGATGATAGACAGGCCGGGAGTTGTGGCAGAGGGTAGAATCTAGGTGAGAAGCTAGGACAGAATGATCCCTTAGACTTAGGTTCACCTATTAGTTCACGAATCTAGTGGGACATATGATGGTTTGTTTGGTGTGTGGAATTGTTTTCATTTGTTGTCTGATGACTGGGACGCCATCTCTTAAAGCGGGGGTGGATGTAGGATAGGTGGATGCTGCGACGTAAGGGGGCAGCATTTAGTCATTGCGCTCAGGATGGGTTGGACATATGGGACACTGTAGTTAGGGTGCGGCTTTACTGCGTAAGCGCCATTTGTCTTCAGTTCCCGCTTCATGTTCTGAAGTTCCCGCTTCATGTTCTGAAGGAGTGGCACGATACCCGTTCGGAAGCTCTGCAGTCTGTTGAAGATTTGAAGTAGATGTCAGTCAATAAAACAAAGGGAGTCTGTGGTCCAATCACAACCCTGAACCCAGCATCCTGTGTCCTGTGGCTCTCTGCACGTCACCCACCACTATACGACATCACTCCAACTAAAAAATAACACAATGCAGAAGGATGGCGTCGAGGGTCTGGCAGGAGGCTTGCTGATGCTGTGGGTTACATATATACAAATACATATTTTGTATATAGGTATATATGTATAAGCCTTATTCTCATATGTAAATATCAATGTTTATTATTTTTACTATTGCTTGCTGTTTTAGTTTATGTTCTGTAGTTGCTGCTACAACGATTCAAAGATTAATAAAGTCTTCTGCATCTGATGAAAACAGGTAACTGATTTCAGGCAAATGATGAAAACAGACCTGGAACATGCCCAACTTATGTCAAACAGGTAACTGATTGACATAAGTTGGGCATGTTCCAGGTTTGTTTGCTCCACCCATTTCCAACAGTAGTACAAGAAAAAGAGGCTCTCCAAAAACTCATGGATGACATCACAGGGGGGCGTGTCCAGTCCTGACAGGAAGTCACGATTGGCACAGAGAATCTGTTTAATTATTAAAAATTAAATCAAGCAGAAGAGAAGTAAATCTGTCTAACTAGATTTTTGAATTTTTAGCCTTTTATGAAATCTTCTATGTTGATATTTTGTCTCTAAATAAAACTCCTCAGAACACCTTCACCAAACATCTACTCTGACATCAGCTTCAACCACGTCCATATTTGTGACTAAAACTTAAAAATTTGTTTGTGAACAAAACTAAATGAGAGTATACAAAGAAATAATGATAACTGCTGCATCATGGAGTCCTCACAAGTGTAGAAGAAAACTGTGTTTTTATGAGCAGGAGTTAATCTTCTTATGCAAGCGCTCATTTAATTCACTTCTCAGCATGGATGTAATCCTCCATCAGCCACCAATGTGAGTTAATCCACAGAAGAAGACATCAGCTGTTGATGCTTTGCTGTGAAAAGTGACGCTGCTGTTGAACCTTCTCGTGGTTGCTGCTCTGATATCCACAAAAACCTTCCCTCAAGTGCTTTATTGTTGTTTGAAATGACCTAGACAAAGTCTGCGTCATCTGAACTTTGTCAAGTCAGCTTTGACGCCTCGTTGGTTGGCGTTGTGTAGGACTCGCCCCTGCCCCCCAAACCCTCATTAATCAGAAAGATTGACAAGTGGGTGGACCCAAGCCAAGGGCTGGAACACATTAATTAGGTAATCTGTGATGTAAATTAACTGAACTGAAATTCATGATCACCCGGAGGACGCCTCAGCCGGAGGACGCCTCGGCAGGTTAGCAGTTTGCAGCCTTCAGCCGGGTGAAGGTGGTCACTTCTAGCTGGACATCAGTCATTCAGGTTTCAATGATGCAATTGTAATGAGGCAGCTGTTTTGAAAGGTCAGCCAGCAGAAGCTTCAGAAACTGGACTGATCATCAACAGCAAGCTATATTTAGTTATTAATTTGGATTCCGATTGTGTAATGATCCAAAGAATAACTTTAGGGTACACCCACACTGACTGACATGTAGCTTTAAAGTGGATCCTCAAATTAAAAGTATTTCAATAACTTTTCATCATTATGGTCTGTGGATTCGGAATCTGGTGAATCTGGTGAATACAGGTTAAATAAAGACAAGCTGACAAGCTGAAGACAAGCTGACATGACGACTGTATTTGAGCACAACTAAAGGCCGGTGGCGGTAACCGACAGCCCAAACCTGATCACCAGGGTTGGTGTCTGAGAAGAAACAACAGGTTTAACTGAAGTGAACGGCTCCATCTCTCTCTCTCTCTCTCTCTCTCTCTCTCTGCTCTTGATCATCCTGTGATGTCGCTGAAGAGAGAGAGGGTGGTAGAGCGAAATGCAGTCAGAGTGAGACAGCTGTCAGACGCTCTCGGCTATCTAACAGTGAATTCTTGGTCTTCCTCATTGTCTCACTGCAGATCACGATCATGACGGAGGCTCCAAGTAGTCTGAACCGGGCTGGTGTGGAGCTGAGGGATCTGCAGCTGGATCACTGCCAAGGTCAGTTGAGTTCAGTTTGTGATTGAGAGGACCACAGAGATCACCGGTTGTCAGGTCAGGTTGTGGTTCTAATTTGTTTTTTAGTCACTGATGTCAGCAGGAAATGTTCACGTTTTCACTTGCAGGTTTTGAAAGTACAATCTAATGTTCGATAACTTAATTTGCAAATCTATAAAATGAGAAACTTGTGAATCTCTCCCACAAAATGACAATGTTAGAAAGCCAATTTTGTCTTTTCTAATGTAAGTGAATATATAGAATATATATATATAGAATAGAATATATTTATAGTTTTCTTTTGGAAATTTCAGAATTTTTATAATTACAATTTCTTTCTTTATTCTAATTTTTTTATTACAATTTTTTTTTTTAAGGCAGACAAACAGTTTTGTTCCAATATGTATAAATTCAGAATATATGTTTGTTTCTTCGTGTGAAGTCATGGGTTTATGATTTATTAAACTTTTTCTCCTGCATATTTACTGAGTCAGAGTTTTGGAGTTTTCTCTGGCAAATTTGTAAAGTCTGAAATTTCTTGCAAGTTATTAAAATCAAATGTATACAATTCTCTTGCCAATCTGAAAATGTGCAAAGCAGTGAAATCTTGAGTTCTATCAATACAATTTGCATTTATTTATGATTTCATTTTTAAAATTGGAACTTCTGGGTTTTCGCCCCTAAATTTGTGAATTTATGTACTTAGATATTCTACGTTTTCACTTTTTTCCATGTTTTTTTTTATTCACACATTTGTCTCCTCAGTTGACCCTTGCTATGCTGTCATTCTAGCTCACCTAGTCTGAGCTAAAAATGTTATATTGGTACATTTATTTTCCTTAACTTGAGCTCTTTTTTATCAGAAAAATCAGATGGGGTGAATTTCCGGTCATCATTATGACACAAACTCAAACGGAAATGTGTTTCAAGTAGGCACTACTCAGGTGTAGTATCTCCTGCAGCCACTGGAGGGCTCTGAAGTTCAAGGTCAGAATTAATGCCCAACTGGTTGAGAAATAAACTGATTTGTCTTCATTTATAACCTCCTAAATAAGAACATTTCAGAAGTTCCTCGTGTGCTGTGATTAGAAAAGGATTTTTTTTTTTTAATTTATGAGTTCAAGTCAACTTTCACCGTTTTTTTCTCCTTTTGGCTTTTTACTTCAGGGGTCTCAATTATGAATAGATCTCTTCCATATGTGACTATCCTCTGTCTCTTTTCACATCTACCAGCTGGATGTTGTCCTTCACCATGTCCATTGATTTCCTCTTTGGTGAGCCTGGTAGCTCCATCACCATCATCCTTCTATCAGTATATTCATTGTTCCTCCTCTGCACATGTCTAAATCATTTTAATCCGTGTACCTCTGGTGTACTCATTCCTGATCATGTCCTTCCTTCTAACTCCTAAAGAGAACACCAGCATATTCAGCTCTGCTTTCTGTCTTTTCATGCCATGCTGCTCTGTTGTTGCACATCAGCCCTGACAGCTGGTCTCGGTTTTCATCGAAGATCCTTAAATACATTAATGCCATGTAGGTTAATGTAAATATCTTCACATTTGAACAATAAATACAAAAATCTAGAAATCTAGCCTGTTTTCTTCTCAAAGTATAACAGATTTTTGCATCCCCACAAATCATCTTTAAGAGTCTAAACTCTGCATCACCATGGACTTCTAATAAACAAGTCCCCACAAACACCCTACCTGGGGCTCCCAGAAATCTGGTCCTTTCTTAGGTGTTTGTAACCTGCAGCTGCTCTCACCAGCTCTAGCAGCAGAATGACAGACGTGAGCTACAGTTTCAGGATGTTTCCAGTGTTTCCTTCCCATCCATAATCCACCCTGAGCTGCCGGTGGAAATGCAGCAGCTGCAACATGCCGCTTATAGAGCCAACATCTGGAATCGAGCTCCCGGTTTGTAGCTGTAGTAGCTGCAGATGGTGGGGAGAGTTATCAACAGTTACATCACTGCTGCAGAGGTTTACAACCAACAATCCAACTGTGTCTGGGCTTTATTATGACCTCCAGAACTCTGCTGAACTGATGGAGAAGTTGTTCTGCAGGACTGTGACCAGCAGAAGTGCAAAGTAGAAACAAGCGTCCATCAGCAGCTGTTCATCTGCAGAAGAAAGTTTTTTCATTGCAGACAAGATGTAAAAAAAAACCCTAAAGTAGAACCTGAACCAGGGCCAGGATCAAGACAAAGATGGATTCAACGAGAGATGTTTCTAGCTGTTTGGGGATCTCCAGAACACATTAAGATGATTTGTGGTAATGCACTAATCTTTTGTGCCTCATACACTTTTATCAGTGTAGCATATTATTACTTCATTTATGAATCTGAACTTCAAGTTCAAGTTGAATTAACCTAGCAAGCATAATGATACTTTCAGACTTGTCTACCTCACAAACCTGAGAACAGAAATGCAGTCACAGCAGAGACAGTGTAGAACAACTGGACACAGCCCTTGTAACGTCACCCAGATGTTTCTGAAATGCTTTTTAAAGGCTCCTTTTGTGGAGCAGGACAGCGCCACGCTGACAGGAACTGGCTACATCCAACCCTGGTTAAATAAAAATGTTCAAACGGATAAAATGGCCAGGTCTAGAGTGCTGTCAAGGTTTTTTTTTTTACAAACACTGACCATCTGACTTCCAGGTCGAGTCTCATTAGGAAGATTAGTTGCAGTTCCTCGACTCTCCACTAGACGCTAAAAGCTGCAACAGCAAGTTAATCTCCATCAACCTCCATGTCTAAATGCCCAACTTTAGAGCAAAAATAAGCATATTTAAAACCAGGACTAGTAGAAAAGAAACCAGGACTAGTAGAACAGAAACCAAGACTTGTAGAACAGAAACCAAGACTAGTAGATCAGAAACCAGGACTAGTAGAACAGAAACCAGGACTAGTAGAACTGAAACCAGGACTAATAGAACAGAAACAAATACTAGTAGATTAGAAACCAGGACTAGTAGAACAGAAACCAGGACAAGTAGACTTGAAACCAGGACAAGTAGACTTGAAACCAGGACTTCTAAGGTTGAAACCAGTACTAGTAGAACAGAAACCGGACCCTAGTGGACAGTAGAGGAATCACAGGTCTGGATCTTGACCTTAGTAGATGGTAGAGGAACCGTAGGTCTGGATCCGAACCCTATTGGACAGCAGAGGAATTACAGGTCTTATCCGGACCCTAGTGGTCAGTAGAGAAATTGCAGGTCTGGATCTTAACCCTAGTGGATGGTAGAGGAACCGCAGGTCTGGATTCAGACCCTAGTGAGCGGTAGAGGAAGTGAAGGACTGGATCCGGACCCTAGTGAACGGTAGAAAAACTGCAGGTCTGGATTCGGACCCTAGTGAGTGGTAGAGGAACCGCAGGTCTGGATTCAGACCCTAGTGAGCGGTAGAGGAAGTGAAGGTCTGGATCTTGATCCTAGTGAATGGTAGAGGAACCGCAGGTCTGGATTCAGACCCTAGTGAGCGGTAGAGGAAGTGAAGGACTGGATCCGGACCCTAGTGAACGGTAGAAAAACTGCAGGTCTGGATTCGGACCCTAGTGAGTGGTAGAGGAACCGCAGGTCTGGATTCAGACCCTAGTGAGCGGTAGAGGAAGTGAAGGTCTGGATCTTGATCCTAGTGAATGGTAGAGGAACCGCAGGTCTGGATTCAGACCCTAGTGAGCGGTAGAGGAAGTGAAGGTCTGAATCTTGATCCTAGTGGATGGTAGAGGAACCGCAGGTCTAGATTTAGACTCTAGTGAGCGGTAGAGGAAGTGAAGGTCTGTATCTTAACGCTAGTGGATGGTAGAGGAACCGCAGGTCTGGATTCAGACCCTAGTGAGTGGTAGAGGAATTGCAGGTCTGGATCCGGACCCTAGTGAGCCGTAGAGAAACTGCAGGTCTGGATTCGGACCCCTAGTGAGTGGTAGAGGAACTGCAGGTCTGGATCTTAACCCTAGTGGATGGTAGAGGAACCGCAGGTCTGGATTCAGACCCTAGTGAGCGGTAGAGGTAATGAAGGTCTCGATCCGGATCCTAGTGAGCGGTAGAGAAACCGCAAGTCTGGATTCGGAGCCTAGTGAGTGGTAGAGGAACTGCAGATATGGATCCGGACCTTACTGTACGGTAGAGGAACCGCGGGTCTGGATCTGGAACCCGGCGCCCAGTAAAGGAACTGCAGGGGTATTAACCTTCTGAACTGAATAAACCAGATGTGGCCACCTGGTCTTTAATGAGGTATGACTGTGGTTCCAATACTGGAGTATTATGATACTGGATGACTCAGAACTGAAACCGAACCTCTAGTGGAGATATCTGTTGGTGACCTGAGCAGCTGTGGTTCATTCATGGATGCTGGTGGATGTGTCAGCAACTAGTTTGTCAGCATGCTGAGTGACCTCTCATCTCCTGTTGATCGGGATCTCTTCCTTGTTTACTAGTCCAGACCTGACATCAGGACCTTCTCCACGTCACTGTGGAAATATCGTTCCTAGGACAGATGAATAGACACTTCACCTCCTCCATTCACTGACAGGAGGGAGGATGGGGAGGACAAAGAGGAGCCCAACAGGATGCTTTCAAACTTCCTCAAACTAAACTGTGAGAAATCAACCATCATGTTCATTGGACCACATCTACAACCTTGGAGTCATCTTTGACAACAACTTTTCCTTTGAACACTGCATCAACCACATGACACGAATCTAAGAAACATTGCCCATCTCCACTCATCACTCCCCTTCTCCGCAGCCACCTGTATCCAAAACTCCAGCACATCCAGCTCCACTACTGCAACAGCATCTTACATCCAACACATCCAAACCTCTGCTATTCGCCAGCTCACGTCACCATATCGCCCCTGTCCCGCAGAAGCTCCACTGGCTCCCTGTCAGTCAACATTTCCATTTCAAAGCCCTCCACAACCATGTCCCCTGCTACCTCATCAACCTGCTCCATTGCCACACTCCTACCCACAGCCTCGGCTCCTCAATTCAATTCAAGTTTATTTATATAGCGTCTATTACAACACAAGTTGTCTCTAGGCGCTGTCCAGAGACCCAGAACATGACCCCCGATCAATTATTACATAAACAACAGCAGGTAAAAACTTCCCTAGTGGAAGAAAAACCTTAAGCCAAACAGTGGCAAGGAAAAACTCCACTTTAAGAGGGAAGAAACCTTGAGCAGGACCTGGATCATGAGGGGGGACCCTCCTGCCGAAGGCCAGCCGGGTAGAGCAAGAAATAAGAAAGAATAGAGACATAGAGACACCGTCAAAGGTACAAGACAGGATACAATAGTAACTATCATCAGTAGTCCAATTAGACTTCTGTGTATATGGGTGATATATGGATAGACGGTGATCCAAGGGGATGAGGACTGCAGGTCGGGATGTCAGCAATTATCCAACAGACATCCATACAGACAGGTGAAGGCAGACACTGGGATGGTCAGAGGTGGAACTGCAGGTCAGCAAGCCGCTCCTGAGGCTCTGGTCCGCAGGACATGCACAGAAGAGGAAAAGAAGGGCCAGACAAGCACAACAAACTACAAGAAGAATGGACCACAATTATGCTTATGGGATACTGTTAATAACTGAGGGTTGAGGTGAAGAAGAGACAGAGAAGGCAAAGAGAAACAGAGAAGGTGAAGGCACCAGTCAGTGGATCATGTTGGTGCCCCCCTGCAGCAGAGGCCTATAGCAGCATATCTACACCGAAGCTGTTTAAGATGAGCTGCTCTAATCTGGTCCTGCAGCTGCAGCTTTGACTACTGGCCCTGACACATTAAGGTACTAAATATACACTAACTATATGCTTTATTAAACAGAAATGTTTTTAGTTTAGTTTTAAAGGTGGAGGTGGTGTCAGCCTCCTTAACCCAAACTGGAAGTTGGTTCCAGAGTGATGGTTCCTGATAGCAGAAGACCCGTCCTCCAAATCTACATTTCGATACTCTAGGAACTTTGAGTAAACCTGCACCCTGACAACGAAGAGCTCTATTAGTAACGTACGGTATTATCAAGTCATGCAAATATCACGGTGCTAGGCCATTTTGGACTTTATATGCAAGTAATAAAATTTTGAATTGGATTCTAAATTTTACAGGGAGCCGATGGAGGGAAGCTAAAACTGGAGAGACGTGGTCTCTCTTGTTGATTCCTGTCAGCACTCGCGCTGCTGCATTTTGGATCAGCTGGAGGATCTTCAGAGAATTACTTGGACATCCAGCCAACAACACATTACAGTAATCTAGTCTAGAAGATACGAATGCATGAATTAGTTTTCCAGCATCACTCTGGGAGAGGATGCTCCTGATCTTTGCGATATTACGGAGGTGGAAAAACGCGGTTTTACAAACCTGATTAATATGCTGTTTAAATGACAAATCCTGATCGAATATAACGCCAAGGTTTCTCACAGTTTTACTGGAGGCCATCGCAACACCATCTAATCCCTTCCTAAGCTATTTGGGACCACAAACAACCACCTCTGTTTTATCAGAATTTAGTAGCAAAAAATTTCTGGACATCCAGTCCTTGATGTTCTTAAGACACATCTAAAGTTTGTCTAATGGTTCTGTTTCATCTGGCTTCATAGACAGATACAGCTGCGTATCATCAGCATAACAATGAAAATGAATGCAGTGGTTCTGGATAATACTTCCTAAGGGCTCCTTGATGCCAACCTCCTTTCTCCAGCCCTCAGAACCAAACCCTGGACCCAGGGCGACAGCGCCTTCTCCATAGCTGCTCCCACCCTCTGGAACTCCCACCAAACACATCTGTGACTGGTCTGTGACACACTGGTCCTGTGTTTTGTCCTGTCTTTATCATTTTTGTTTGATTCCTGTAATGTGTCTGAGTTTTCTGACAATGCTATACAAATATAATGCATTATTATTTATTATTATAAGAAAGAGTTGTTGCTCTGAAAGTCTCCAGATAGGATCACTGATGGTCCTGTTCATCAATCTGATTTGAAGATTTGGCCTGCTGAATGTATTAAAGCTGCCCAAGTGCATCGCCAATAACTCATTTTCTCTACTTTCTCATTAAAAAAACTGCCAACATGTCAGTGTACTACACAGCAATATAAAAGAATGTGAAATCCGCTGAATTAAATGTCTTTTCTGTTGTAATTCCACATAAATCCTAATATCACACAGGTACCATGCCTGTGCATTAGATGACACCAACTATTATGGTTCAACATTCCTACTTCTGGGTTCAACACATCCTGTCGTCAGGAGAACCTGCAGTTCCACTACTAACCAGAGGGGTTTGGGTTCAATGCTGAGTCATAATTAATTTTTTGGGATTGGCAGTTGGCACACCTCATGGCTAGTTGTTGTCACTGTAGCTACCTAGCACAGCATCTACTTCTGAGTTCTTAAAAACCTAACAGAGCACAATCATTCTTATTCCAAAGAGAATGTTTTTTTTTTCCTTTGTTATGCTTTTAACTGTACTCAGACACCAGTGAGTCTGGTTCTGGTTAAGCAACCTTTGCTTTGGACCACTTCAGGGCCCGTCCATGTTGAGTATCCAGACCGCTGCGCTGGTATCCCAGCATGATGGCATCTTGACACCCGGAACGAGTGCTGCTGAAGCTTAAACAAGGACTACAGGAGTTCCACCGGGACCTGCGGCTGCTCTATCAAACTTCACCACCCAAGGCCGCCCAGGCCCAGCTCATCTCACAACTGGCCTAGAGCCGCAGTTGTCCGTGGTCACTGAAGCAGCTAGGGGACTGCAGAAACCAAACTACAACCAAGGACCTGCAGACCCAAGCAGAGCTAGTCCTCATTTCACAAGTTGTTTCAGTAGTAACAGCTGAAAGGAGGATGTCTGGATAGATTTGATCAGAATTAATGTATAGTAATATTAAACTTTAGTTAAGCTCTCTCAGCAGCTCTGGATCAGTGAAGCAAGTGCAGATCGTGATGGTACCTCCACTGGACTTTACAGCTGAGTTATGCTCCGACTGAACAGTACAACATTGTTTCATCAGTCCATACAATGAGAGTGATATTTCAAGGCACCACAGAGGACCAAGACTGCCTAAGTCTTGACAGGTGGGCCTGAAAACGTTACTAAACATGTCCCCAGGGAGGCGTCCAGGATACATCCTTGCCAGAGGAACCCCCTCAGCTGGTTCCTTTGGATGCGAGTAGCAGCGACTCTGAGTTTGGCCCTTTGCATCCTCCCAATCAAGAATCAGCTCTGTCCAGTGTATGTTTAAACAGGGCTGTGGACTTTTGGCTCTGCTGGACGTAAAGAAAATGGGGGTTCTACTGTCATTTAGCAAAGCATTACTTTTCTAAAAGCCATCCTACATCAGGATAAACATTCTGGCAGTTTCTCTGAAGCTGACATGGTTCTAGAAGAATCATTCTCAGTAGCTCTAATTTCACAGTTTAAAAAGTTAAAGATGTAGTGAAGATGATGATGATAAGGTTGACAACAGAAAGAAATATGAACCTTTAACAAATCAACTTCATTTAACAAGCAAATGTGTGTTAGGACAGCTCTGTCCATGATGTGTTTACGTCACCCCTCCTCCCTCCCCAACCCCTGGTCTCTTCATCCCTCCAGCTCTCCATCCTCCTCCTCTGCTTCTGTTTGTGGACAAAAGGCTTCAGTCATCAGAGACTCTGAGAGCTCACAGGGTGAACAAGGAGCCTGTTGAAGAGGCGACATCAGCTCAAATGGAGGCATCTCTTTCTCTGGTCAGCACCAGGGGGGCAAGTTCAGAAAAACCTCCTGATGCAAAGCTTTAACTAATTAACAGTAGAACAAATTAGTCTGGAACATGCCCTAGACATGGCAGCATGGTGGTTTAGTAGTTAGCACTGTTGCCTCACAGCAAGAAGGTTCCTGGTTCAATTCCCAGCCTGTGTCTTTCTGTGTGGAGTTTGCATGTTCTTCCCGTGCTTTCATGGGTTACCTCCGGGTACTCTGGCTTCCTCCCACAGTCCAAAACCATGCAGGGTAGGTTGATTGATACTTCTAAATTGCCCGTAGATGTGAATGTGCATGGTTGATTGTCTTTGTATGTGGCCCTGCGATGGACTGGCGACCTGTCCAGGTGGACCCCTGTCTTTTGCCTACTATGCGTCGAGATGGGCTCTGACAGACCCCCCCCCCCCCCCCCCCCCCCCCCCCCCCCGTGACCCGGAGACAGAGTAAGCAGGAATAGATAATGGATGGATGGATGGCTGGATGCTCCAGACACCACAGTTTTGCCCTTTCCTGCATCTTGTTCTGTTGTGGATGATCTTTAACAGGAGTCAGAGCTGGAACATAATTCAGGCTCAAGCAGCATGACCTTCGATGGCTTAATCCTGGTTGTGCTCTGACATAATCTCCTTACAATTCCTTGCTGTGGATGGGTGCTGCTTTTAATCTTGGATCTGCAGCTCAGCATGCAACTCACTTCAGCAGTCAGAACATCCTGATTATTCCAATGGAGAACACCAGAAATGTCCAGAATCTAATGATAGTTTTCAACAGATTTGTGATGTCTGTTGGGAAAGCAGATAATCAGATGGGCAAAGAACTGGACACGTCCCCTGTGATGTCATGCACAGGTTTCTGAAGAGAGTTTTTGAAGCCTCTTTTTTGTTATACTGCACAGTGCCTAGTTGTAAATGGCATGGTAATCTATGGAGTTTTCCAGGGAGCCAATGGAGGGAAGTGAACACTGGAGAGACGTGGTCTCTCTTGTTGATTCCTGTCAGCATTTGCGCTGCTGCATTTTGGATCACCTAGAGGATCTTCAGAGAATTACTTGAGACATCCAGCAAACAACACATTACAGTAATGTAGTCTAGAAGATATGAATGCGTGAATTAGTTTTCCAGCATCACTCTGGGAGCAAAACATTAGTGGACATCCAGTCCTTGATGTCCTTAAGACACCTGAAGTTTGTCTGAGTTCTGTTTCATCTTCATAGACAGATACAGCTGTGTATCATCAGCATAACAATGGAAATGAATGTCCTGGTTCTGGACTATACTTCCCAAGGACTGCATGTATATGCTGAATAGGATTGGCCCTAGAACTGAACCCTGTGGGACACTATAGCAGACCCTCAAAAAAAACTCATGAACATGAACAAACTGGAATCTATCAGACAAATCTGATTTAAACCAACCTAGAGCTGTCCCTTTAATCCCAACAACATACTCTAGTTTCTGCAGGAAAATGCTGTGATCTATAGTATCAAAACAGCACTGAGGTCCAGCAGAACCATTATGGACACTAACCCATTATCTGAGGTCCAGCAAAACCAGTATGGACACTAATCCATTATCTGAAGTCCAGCAGAACCAGTATGGACACTAATCAATTATCTGAGGTCCAGCAGAACCAGTATGGACATTAACCCATTATCTGAGGTCCAGCAAAGCCAGTATGGACACTAATCCATCATATGAGGCCCAGCAGAACCAGTATGGACACTAATCCATCATATGAAGTCCAGCAGAACCAGTATGGACACTAATCCATTATCTGAGGCCATAAGAAGGTAATTCAAGACTCGAACCAGTGCTGTTTCTGTGCTATGATGCATTCTGAACCATGACTGAAAAACTTCAAATAGATCATTTCTATACAAATGGTCACACAGCTGCTGCAATGACCTTTTACAGAATTTTAGAGATAAATGGAAGGTTGGAATTCGGCCTATAATTAGCTAAAATGTCTGGGTCAAGAAAGGGTTTTTTTTAGGTAATGGTTTAATTACTGCAACTTTAAAAACCTGTAGCACATATCCCAAGACTAGGGACAAGTTGATCTGTTCCAGTATTGTTGCACCAATGAGAGAGAAAACATTTTTGAGTAGTCAAGTTGGGACGATCTTGATCTATTGACGACTGAGGTCAGGTCAGGGAGGTCTACAGGAACCAAACAGTGTAGAGTCAGGTCAGGGAGGTCTACAGGAACCAAACAGTCTAGAGTCAGGTCAGAGCCTAAGGGATGGCTACAGTGCTGAACAGAAAACGTGGGTTATTTTTATTATCCTCTATCAACACTGAATAATAAGCTGTTCTAGCTTTGGAAAGCACTTTTTTATACACTATTAGACTATCTTTCCATGCACGATAAGTACCACTTTCTATCATTTTACGCACTTTCTGCTTTAACATATGAATATGTGAGTTAAACCAGCGAGTTAAGCTCCTACGGTTAGAGACCCTCTTTTTCAAAGGAGCAACTGCATCTAAAGCTGAGTGCAACACATCTGCAGTGCTACCGACTAGGAAACCAACATCTGCAGAGGTAAAACCGAGGTCACAGCCCTCAACTGCTTCACTATGTTCCTCTGTATGAAGATGAAGATCAACGGCCTCCCTAAATTTAGTAATAGCTTTATCGGATAGACATATGCTACAGTAAATCCTCCTATTATGCTTAACATTGACAGTGTTGAATTCAAACGTTATTAAATTGTGGTCGGATAGGAGGGAGTTTACATGCGACACTAACAGATTATCAGGTTCTACACCGTAGACGAGGACCAGATCGAGAGCATGATTAAGAAAATGTGTCGGTTCGTAAACTTTTTGTAAAATCCCGATCGATTCTAGAAGAGAATCAAAAGCCAACTTAAGACTGTCGTTGTCAGCGTCTGTATGAATGTTAAAGTTGCCCACTATGATGACACCATGACTAGAACCTGAAACCAGAACTAGAACATGAAACCCATACTAAAGCCTTTAAACTTTGACTAGAACCCTTAAACCAAAACTAGAACCCTTAAACCAGAACTAGGACCCTTAAACCAGAACTAGGACCTTTAAACTAGGACTGGAACTCTTAAACCAGGACTGGAACTCTTAAACCAGGACTGGAACTCTTAAACCAGGACTAGAACCTGGAACCAAGACTATTACCCTTAAACCAGGACTAGAACGCTTAAACCAGGACTAGAACCTGGAACCTGGATGAGAACCTGGAACTAGGGCTAAACCTGAAATCAGGACTAGCACAACTCCATGCATGACTCCTGATCCAAAAATCACCTCTGCACCAAGACAAACCAAGACAATGCTTCGTTTGCACAAGCTACCTGATCAAAGCACAACACTGAATGTGTACTTTCCACACCAACCCAGAAGCTTCAAAATCAACCCAGAACCCCAAAGACAGACCCAGAACCTTCAAGATCAACCTAGAATCCCCCAGACAAACCCAGAACCTTTAAATATCTACATAAAATATCCCAGGGCAACCCAGAACCTTCTAGACTTTTGGATCAAAAAAGCATCAAGAAAGTGGTAAGTAGAGCAGATAATACATCAGCTAATTTAGTTGAGGACAGCTCAGCCTGTCCTGCTGATGTTGAGCATCACAGTAAAGACACCTCCAGTCAACTTGTCTACTCAGCTAGCAGCTGAAAATAAAATACCTTTCTACAGCTGTCAAATTAAAGTTGAACTGAAAACAGCTTAACTGTCAAGCCAAGAACACTAAGTTATAGAATTCATTGGCAAGAAATGTAGATGCAAATACTAAGGTTACACAATTAATCAAAATAGTTACACTTGAAATAATTACTCTGGAAATATGGGTTGTTGTTTTGTTTTTAAAATGTTATAAACTGGTGGAAGGATGCAGAAAAAGTTTGGGGACCACTGTCTGTCATTTTTAAACAACTTAAAACTTTATTAAACACACAATAAGGAAGAAAGACAAAGTCAGTCAGCTTTCATCCTCTTAAGGAGGACGGACAGAGAACACAGCCACATTTCTGCCGCTCTCGTCTCTGTCCAGACTCGCATCTCTGCTGTCCTGATCTCATTGTATTGAAAATAAGGAGGTCACAAATCACATGAAGATAAGCAACTTGTACAAGATATATTCTGACATGTACAATCATCTTATAAGACAAGCAGTAGATGAGATAAAATAAAGAGTGTGTTAGATTAACTCTATCACTGTCCTAGACCATCACAGAACCTTCCAGACCGACCAAGAACAGGGCTAAGCTGTTTAGGTATTTAAAGGATACAAATGGCTGAAGTGAGTTTCCAAGAGTGTGAATAATGTCTCTGCTCCTCCACATCCAGAGGACCCAGCTGATGTGCTTCATCTGGTTAGGATGTCTCTTTGACACCTCCCTGGGGAGATGTTTCAGGCATGTCCAAATAGGAAGAAGGTTCTGAGGTAGATCTACAGCTGATATAGCTACACCTTGTTGTCCTCCTGGAAAATCTGGAGGTAGATGGAGAGAGGGAAGTCTGTACCTCTGATTAGACTGCTGCCTTTATGACCTGAACCTGGATAAGAGGAAAATGATGGACGAATGGACAGACAGACAGATGGATGGATAGATGGTTTATGTGGGTTTAATTGCTGATTTTCCAGGTGCAGAGTCTGCAGACAGCAGCATTGGAGATGTGGATGACTTGCCGGTTCCTCAGCAGATCCAGATCAGTAGCATCACGTGCGATTCTTTCAAGATCATCTGGAACATGGACAGCAGAGGGCGCGACCGGATCACACACTACTTCATGGACCTCAACAAGAAAGAAGACAAACGCTCTAACCAGTTCAAACACATGGTGGGTGTCAGAATTTAGCTACTGCTACTCGAATCATTGTAGATCCACAACTCCAGATCAGAAAATTACTTCACTTGTTGAGCATCCTTTTTCTCTTTTGTCTGGAGCAGTTGGGCTCATTTCCTTTCAATGAAGATCTGAAATACTGATTCATCAGACCAAAGTCCAGCTCTACCTCTCAACCACCCAGCATGTCCACGTGGGCTCCATCTGGGTTAAAAATTGGCTTTTTGGGTCCAGAGTGGGTTTGGCCTTGAAATGTCCAGATGTGATGGGCCCCTTGTGGTTTAAGTATTATGGACCCTATATGGGAAAGCTGTGTGAGCCAAACAAATCAAATGTCAAAGTCAAAGTTAAAGTCACGTTTATTGTCAGTTCTACCACATGTGAGGTTTATACAGAGAATCAAAATTACGTTACTCTTAAACCCTCGGTGCTGCACAATAAATAAATTATTCTAAACACAAAGTGCAAATCTAAAAAGAAAAAAGTTATAACATGAGAAACAAGTTATAACATGGGTCAAACATAGTGCCAGAACCATATGAACCAAAATCCCAGGTCTTTATGTAGAACTTCCAAAGATCCTGCACACAAACCCACCTGGGAGCCTTTAGCAGCGTTCTCTGTGTTCATCTGGGGTCCACATATACTTGCTGGATGTCTACTTTTTTTAGAGTGAAAATCACAGAAACCACTCAGTCTCTTTCTGAAATCTCTGATTGATTTTTTTTCTCTACTTTTTATTCTCGGTTAGATGCTGAGTCAAGTTAGTCATAGTGGTAGACTTAACATTTTTTTGAGTATTTACCAAACTTGTCTTGATACTGGGTTGTAAATCCATGACTTCACCTAAAACTATAATGATGTTTTAGGTTCTAATCCAATCTGTTAATTGGATGAGATAAAGTGAATGAATATCAAAGTGAGACAAAAACTGTCTTATTTGCTCTTCAGGACGTGCCCACAAAGCTGGTGGCGAGGGCGGTATCACTGCCGATGACAGTCAGAGGGCACTGGTTCCTGAGTCCACGAACAGAGTACACGTTGGCCGTCCAGACTGCTGCCAAACAACTGGATGGCGAGTACGTGGTTTCTGCATGGAGCGAGATTGTTGAGTTCTGCACAGCAGGTAAAACAGGATACAATCAAACTGTATGGCAACGCTTCGTTGTCAGATATAGTGGGTGGGGGGGTGGGGGGTGGGGGGTGGGGGGGGGGGGGGGGTTGTCCCAGCTCTGTCTCTCATTCGGCTGGTACTGAGTCTTAACGTCTTGCTACTGTTTTCTTGGTCGGCTGGTCTACTTGTAGTCCAGCTGTGGAAGTTCCAGTCCAGTGATGTTCTGAGCAGACTTCACCACCTGCTGCAGCTCTCCAGCTAGCATACCACACAGTGATGAAGCTGCTGAGAATGCTCTCAGCAGTGTTTTTGTAAAAGTCAGTTACCCTTACACGAAAAGGTTTATAGCTGCTGGGGTTACCACCACATGAGCAGGTGCAGATGGAGTCAACCCAACAAGAAAAGGTTCAGGGCTGCTGGAGTCAACCCCACATGAGATGCGACCTCAATCATCAGCAACAGACTTTCTGGAACCCTGCATTACATGAGAATGAGTGGATATCATCCCAAATTACTTTAGATAAAACCAATATTTAGGTATTAATTAGTCGCATCAATCAGAACCAATCATTATTTCATTAGTGGCATGTTAGGTTTATGTTAAACAGATACATCAGGGATTAATTTTGGTTCTTGGCTGTAAATGAAATTTTAAGTTTGTTCAGACAGTTTAGTATATGCTCTGGTTTCATCTCGATCAGTCGTCTCATAGGCCCATCAGAGTTGGCTCGGGGATGATGTGCCATCTGTCAGCAGCTCCTGCTGAAAGATTTCTGTTGCTATAGGAACCATCATGTTAAGGACCTGTACTGGAACTGGCATGGAGCCACTTCTTCCAGTCCCCGTCTGTAACTAGGACCAGTTCCATGAACATGAACAAACTGGAATCTATCAGACAGATATGATTTAAACCAACCTCGAGCTGTCCCTTTAATCCCAACATCATACTCTAGTCTGCAGTAAAATGATGTGATCTATAGTATAAAAGCAGCACTGAGGTCCAGCAGAACCAGTATGGACACTAATCCATTATCATTCAAGACTCGAACCAGTGCTGTTTCTGTGCTATGATGCATTCTGAACCCTGACTGAAAAACTTCAAATAGATAATAATTAATTCCTTATAGACTAAAATGTCTGGGTCAAGAGAGGGATTTTAGATAACGGTTTAATTACTGCAACTTGTGGCACATATCCTAAGACTAGGGAAAAGTAGATCTGGTCCAATATTGTCACACCAATGAGTGGGAAAACATTTCTGAGTAGTCGAGTTGAGACGATTTGGATCTGTTGAAGACTGAGGTCAGGTCAGGGAGGTCTACAGGAAACAAACAGTCTAGAGTCAGGTCAAGGAGGTCTAAAAGAACGAAACAGTCTAACGTTTAGACTAATTGTGAGGCTTTCAAACGTATTATAATCGCATTTAGCTTTTGACTTTATTTGAAGATGAGAAAGTTTGTACAAGCTTTAAGTGAATGAATGTAAAGTTATATTAGTCAGCAGCTCAGGTTCACAGAAATAAAGCGAGTCAAGCTTAAACAGTAAAGTGTGATTGACTAAAGATGACCATGTTCCAGCTGATTTAGAGATCTGTTTCCATCAATGTGGCTCAACATAGATGATGTTACGAGGCTTTAAATACATGCTTCGAAAACCTGTGGATGTACAGAGATCTGTGCATAATCCTGTGGTCAATAACTTCCATGAACTGCAACCACATGATGAAATGAGTGAAGGAATATTTCTGTGTGTACAGATTATTCCACTGTCCAGCTGAAGCAACTGCTGCAGAAAGCTGAAGCCATGACTGGCAGGATGCTGCCATTCACCGTCTTCTACAGAAACCAGCGGAGGGAGTACTTCCAGCAGGACGGGTGTGTTGTGTAGCTGCAGCTTTACCACATGCTTGTGTGTCTAGCTTTAGTAATTAACTCTGGTTGTGCCTTGAACAGCCCCTCTTATCGTTCAAGAGACACTCAGTGCAGTATCATGCTGCCATCAGTGAAGGACAACAGCGGGAGTCATGGGTCACCCATCAGCGGCAAACTGGAGGGAATCTTCTTCAGCTGCAACACAGAGTTTAACACAGGGAAACCTCCACATGACTCTCCATATGGGCCCTACCGCTTTGAGGTACCTAAAGGCAACACTGGAAATAGCAGCAGAGAACAGTGTTCCTTCAGTATCAGTGTCTGTCTCTATAGCATAAGATGGCCTTGGAAGTGTATCTCCATTACCAGGAATGGTCCAGCAATGGGAAATGTTTATAGATTTGTACATGAAAACTTTACTTATATGTTATATTAATGGCAGTAAATACTAACAGTGGTGCAACACCATCACCAACTGGTATGAACTGCATTTCATATACACTTGATCAATAGATCCTACCAGGATTCCTGTAATTGAGACAACAACTGTAAGAACCAAGAATGAGTTCCACTCTCTTACACCTCCAGCCTATTAGGTTTTACTCAACAGGTTGGTTTTCTACTCTGATTCGGAACAGGAAATGGATCTAAAGGTCCTCCACTGAACACTGGGGTCTGGATCCAGACTTGCAGTTCCTCTACTGACCACTGGGGTCTGGATCCAGACCTGCAGTTCCTCCACTGAACACTAGGATCTCGTTCCAACAACAAGAGGATGGTTTTCCTTTAGTTCCTGTCTCTGCCTGTAGGGAACAGTTTTCCTTTCGTTCTTGTTTCTGCCTCTGCCTGGGTAGGACGGTTTTCCTTTAGTTCTTGTCTCTGCCTATAGAGATAGGTGTTCCTTTAGTTCTTGTCTCTGCCTGTAGAGGACGGTGTTGCTTTAGTTCTTGTCTCTGCCTGTAGAGGATGAGTGTTCTTTTATTTCCCGTCTATGCCTGTAGAGGAAGGCTTTTCCTTTAGTGCCCATTTCAGCCTGTAGAGGACGGTGTTCTTTTAGTTGCCATCTCTACCTGTAGAGGACGGTGTTCCTTTAGTTCTTGTCTCTGCCTGTAGAGGATTGTGTTCCTTTAGTTCTTGTCTCTGCCTGTAGAGGATGAGTGTTCTTTTAGTTCCCGTCTATGCCTGTAGAGGAAGGCTTTTCCTTTAGTTCCCGTCTCTGCCTGTAGAGGACAATTTTCCTTTAGTTCTTGTCTCTGCCTGTAGTGGGCAGTGTTTCTACCATTCCCGTCTGCATGTATGTGGTGATGTTGAAGCATGAAGCAGCATTATGTCAATCTCTGTCTTCCAGATCCAAGCAGACATCCTCTTCAACCACAACACCAACATCTACTTTGGGGATTTCTACTGCATGTACACATCATACCACTACGTTGTCCTCGTCCTGACCCCTAATGGTTCTAGAGGAGACAGTTTCTGTAAAGGAAAGCTCCCGCTACTCAACAGATCCAACAACTGCTTTCTGACTTGCATTAGAGAGGAAGACGGATCACTGTCCTTCCACCACGCCCAGGACGTCACTCTGGAGGTGATCTATACGGAACCGGTGGATCTGTCTCTGGGGACGGTGGCACAGATCAGCGGACACCAGCTCATGAGTCTTTCCACCCTCAATGCCAAGAAAGATCCCAGCTGTAAGATCTGCAACATCAGTGTGGGACGTTAGCGTAATCTTCAACGCCATTAGCAGCTAACTTGCATCAATGCTAACTACTTAGCTACTAACTAACTTTACCGTCCACTCAGGGTGAAGACGATTGAGGGCTGGCAGCAGCTGGCTGAAGCAAGATAATTTCAGAGCATCCTATCAGGAGACAGTTTTGTATCAACGTGACAGTGACCTCTAGTGGCCACAAATAATAAATAAAAAAGGCAGGTTATCAGGGGACAGAGTCTCAAACCTTCTCTTTATTTATGAGGATGTCAAAGTGAATGGACATGTAATGCAAACATGGAGACTGACAATTGTTTCCTGTCTCAAACTGGTAGTGTTTTTTTCCTTAAATACACTGATCAAGCACCATGGATCCTGCAGCATAGATCCCATCGTCTTAGACTTAGCTCTGTGTTTGTCGTCTCTGCCCTCTGCTTGCTGCTCTCTGCTGTTATCAGTGACCTGCCTAAAGGTATCAGTCAGTTAACACCTCATAGATTTTAGAAAAATAATTTTCTTGAAGGCAATGGCAGGGAGGAGAATATATACATATGGACAAACAGAGGTGGGGCCACCTTGGACCTGCAGACAAACCCACATGGGACCCATTTTTAGCCTACTTCCTGCTCATATGAGGTCACGTATGAACACCACTGGAGATCACAGGAACCACTTCTCTTCATTGTGGTCTATCACTCACATGATCTTTACTGAGACTCCGAATTCTATGACATTTTTCTTTGAATTTTACTGAGTTCTGAGTCCTTCAAATCATTGCAGAATATGGAACCTTTACAGTCTTGATTTCTGTTCATACTGATCACCTCCACAACAGTCGTTTTACTTTGACCGCAGCAATGCAACTCTTTCTATAGCTCCTAATATGACTGCTCTTTAAAAGCTTCATCTACTGCTTTATCAGTTGTTTGCTTCTTAATATGATTGCTAGATGGCTGAAAACTGGGTATGACAGTCTAAAATGATTTTAAAACCATTGACAGTCGGGAAAAGTATAACATTTGCCCTTTTATTTCAGTTATGTTTATTACTGTAACCATAGTGACAGATATTCTGTAACATCAAACGTTTATTTACACCTAAAGCCTGATCTTTAATTCTGCTGTGTTGGTACCGTAAGTGCCCAGTGTTTTAGACCTATGTTCTTTATCTTCAGCATATTTTCTGTCAGTGATGCAGTCATGCATATGCAAGAGATGCTGACGGTTATCAGCGAGTTTCCTGTAAAAAAAACTACATGTCAAGATATTGTTTGCATGCTGAAATCATACAGCAAACGAGGTTGAAAAGATGCTTTTAGCAATTAAATATGAATTTATTAGCTAATGACTGTAATTCTCTAAATAAACTCTGGCTGTTTTTCCAGTCGTCCATGTTTTGTTTTTAGTTTTTAAGGTTAAAATAAAACCTGTGCTTGATGGTAAAGCTCACCGTGCAGAGTTCAAAGACAAACTACTTCCAAGAAAGAAAGGTGCTGCAGTCTTAAACCTCGTAATCAACCATAAAACAGCAGTGGACCTTATCAGAAACTCTGGAATAGCAGATGTGAGTTTGTAATCAAACCTTTTCACACTTTCTAGCCAGTCCTTTTCAGATAACGTTCCACATTTCCTATCCATCATCCATCTGTTCATCTAAATGTTCCATCCATACATCTGTCTATTCATTCAACCACCCACCCATCCATCCATCATCCATCTATCCACCCAATCCACGCACACACCCATCTGTCCATCATCCCTCCATCCATCCATCTATACATTATTCATCCATCCATGAACTTCCTTTCATTCAGGTGAAGGTCAAGGAGGCAGCAGCCTATCTGGTTCCCAGTCATCTCCTCCAGATCTTCCAGGAGGACATCAAGACATTTTTAGACCAGTGAAGTGATACAATCTGTATTGAGTACACGCTCTGCCTCAGGGTCTCTACCTGGTTGGCCATCTCTGAATCCACCCTATAAGTTCTGGAACATAACTGGTCAACATAGCTTCTGTGTCTGTATTAGTGAAGAATTGTTTTAGAGACATGCGGGACATCTGTTCATGTGTTGCACAATGGGCAGTGTATGTTTCAATACATACACAAAGAATAGTGGATTCTTGCAGCAGACAAAGTGAAAAGTTACCGGACTGTCCAGAGATGTCCTGAGAAGTTACATGAGCTTGACATTTAGTAACCCCACCCCCTTACTGTGATTGGAGATCCTGCATCAGGAGCAGTGGAAACTTTATTATGAGTTCCAGGTGGCACCGCATGAGCGAATATTTTTCAAATGACCTAATTTATGTAATATCCAAAATTAGTGGTGATTTCAGCAATAATGACAAAAACAAACTTTCCAACAGCAATTTTAAAGTATATATTAAAACTCACATGCTGTTCGAATATATTATTAATATATTGTGGCCACCCCCAGAGAAAGATTCCCAGAATCCCACTGCTCTCCAGAGAGGCGCCCCAACCAGAGGAACCAAATCAGCCAGCTAAACAGGAGGTGCAACGTCAGTCCCTCTGGCGGTTCCGGTACCATTCCCTTAAATATATTGATGTGGACGGTGGTCCAAACGTCCCCGCCGATAGTGGACAGTTGTCCAGCTGTCCTCTAGCATAATTATAAAACAATGTGTGTGTATGTGTAAAATAAAAAATGTAAAAAATATAATATATATATTTATTATATATATTAAAAAAATGTGTTTTTAACAAAAGCGATTGAAAATCAATTAAACAAATTTAAAGTGTGCTAACGTGCAACGTTTCGACTCGTCCGAGTCTTCTTCAGGCAGAGGCACACAAAAAAAGTCGACTGGCTCGAGCCGGTACACACGTCTGCACTGGTCGAGGAGCAAGAGCAGAAAGGGTTAGGGTTAGGTTAGGGGAAAAGGGTTAGGGTTAGGTTAGTTGTTAATGGGCTTCCTGAGGAAAACCGATACGCTACTCCCTCCACCGCTCGTTAGCGTCCAAGAGATTGGAGTAGGTAGTGTGGCACTCTCACTCGAGATCCGTATCGAGACCCGTGTTTACAAAAGCAGTTGATTGTGTGTGTATGATGTGTTGCCTTGGAGGGAGAGGCCCTTCCGAGGCTTTATGTTTTTGAATGTGCTGGAGTGGGATATGTAAATGTTCTTGCGTGCAGTTGGATCCTTAGAGGTCCATTGTACTTGTTTAAGGTTTGTGTGTGTAAGCTGAGAGGTCCTGAGAGTGAAGGTGGATGAAGTAGAGTGGAGTTTATAGGTGGGGGTGGAGGGGGAGGGCGGGGGGGTAGTAGTCGATAGAGTAGCAAAAGGAAGCTTTTGTCAGTGGCGTAGTGTATGTGCAGTTAGCGTGTTTAGTGTTGTTGCATGGCTGCTGGTGCAGTTGTGCAGGCACAAAAGCCTTTAGTCAGTGGTGTATGGTGCAGTGCTAGGGAGAAAGAGACCTTCCTCCGGAGCTTTTGTCGTGAAATGTGCTGTGTGTGGTGCAGGGTGCAGTCGGATCGTAAAGAGTCCGTTGTTTTTGTGTGTGTATCTAGTGGTTGCAGGGGAAATCCAAGGTAGGATTGGAAAGAGGAGCAAGTGGAGAAAGAGGAGGCTCTAGTCAGTGCCCATAGTGTGTATGTAGTCGGCGTGATTTAGTGTTGTTGCATGGCTGCTGGTGCAGTTGTGCAGGCACAAAAGCACTTAGTCTGTGGTGTATGGTGCAGTGCTATGGAGGGAGAGACCTTCCTCTGGAGCTTTTGTCGTGAAATGTGCTGTGTGTGGTGTAGGGTGCAGTCGGATCGTAAAGAGTCTGTTGTTTCTGTGTGTATCTAGTGGGTGCAGGGGAAGTCCAAGGTAGGATTGGAAAGAGGAGCAAGTGGAGAAAGAGGAGGCTCTTGTCAGTGGTAGTAGTGTATGTGCAGTTAGCGTGTTTAGTGTTGTTGTATGGGTGTTAGGGCAGTTGTGTAGGCACAAAAGCCTTTAGTCAGTGGTGTATGGTGTAGCGCTATGGAGCGGGAGAGTCCTTCCTCCATAGCGTTTGTCGTTAAATGTGCTGTGTGTGGTGTAGGGTGCAGTTGGATCGTAAAGAGTCTGTTGTTTTTGTGTGTGTATCTAGTGGGTGCAGGGGAAGTCCAAGGTAGCAGCGGAAAGAGGAGCAAGTGGAGAAAGAGGAGGCTCTTGTCAGTGTTAGTAGTGTATGTGCAGTTAGCGTGTTTAGTGTTGTTGCATGGGTGTTATGGCAGTTGTGTAGCCACAAAAGCCTTTAGTCAGTGGTGTATGGTGTACCGCTATGGAGCGGGAGAGTCCTTCCTCCATAGCTTTTGTCGTGAAATGTGCTGTGTGTGGTGTAGGGTGCAGTCGGATCGTAGAGAGTCCGTTGTTTTTGTGTGTGTATCTAGTGGGTGTGGGGTGAGCCGTTGATGGGGGGGGGGGGGGGGGGGGGGGGGGTTGTCGGTTCAGGTAAAAAAAAAGGGGTTTGGTTAAGGTTAGGGTTAGAGAAGGGGTTTGGTTAAGGTAAGTCTTAGAGAAGGGGTTAGGGTTAGGGTTAGGGGAATGAAAAAGGAACCGGCTCTCCTCTCGGAGAAACCGGAGATGCACTCTCCTCCACTGCCTTTCGCATCTGAGCCTCTATGCCTTAGGGTTAGGGTTAGGTTGGGGGAAAAAAGTCTGACCCCCGAAGGGGACAGGAGGAGCACGGTCCATCCCCCGGGTCACCCGTCCATCATTGGCCATGTTCCGTCCACGAGGACGGTTCCCCCGTCTCCTCCCGTGACGGACCTCCGTCCACCCACCATCATCAAATTCCATTTTATTTTATGTATGAGTGTATTTAATGTGTGGATGGGTATGAATGCAGATGTCTGTATTTGTGTAATTTTTAAATTTAAATTTAAAAAAAATTAAAGATGAAATAAAACAATTGTTTTTTTAAAACAATAAAACCAAAGTTTTGTTTTTAGACAAATAAAATAAAATAATATATATTAATTAAAATAAATTAAAAAATAAAAAATAAATTTTGAATTAAAATAAACAAATTGTCCTATGAATTCAATCAATAAAAATAAAAAGTGTGTGCTGGAGCAACGTTTCGACTCCTCAGAGTCTTCTTCAGGCCAAGGCACACACAAAAAAACTGAATTGCTTGGAGCTGTAACACGTCTGCACTCCTCGAGGGGCAAGAGCAGAATGAGCAGGTAAGCTCCTCCTGCTCTATTTATACCCTCCCCCCTGCAGCTGTGTGTTGTGTGACCGGAGTTTCGGATAGACCAAAAAAAACTTTTATTTGTAACTGAAAATTTGTCAGCATCCCCAAATTTAAAAATTAAAATAAGGACAATTAATATTAAATTATTTTTATGTTTTTAAATGAATTTGTCTTTTGAGTTTTAAATACCAATTAATTATATTTTTAAGAAATTATGAATTTTTATAAAATTAGAAGTTTGGATCTAAGTATTTGAAAATTTTTTTTATATATGCTATGGATTTTAATGCTACTTTAAAGGTAGGGTTAGGATGTGGGTTGGGGTTAAGGTTAGGGTTAGGATGTGGGTTGGTTAAGGTTAGGATGTGGTTAGGGTTAGGATGTGGGTTGGGGTTAAGGTTAGGATGGGGTTAGGGTTAGGGTTAGAATGTGGGTTGGGGTTAGGATGTGGGTTGGTTAGGGTCAGGATGTCGTTAGGGTAAAGGTTAGGGTTAGAGTTAGGATGTGGGTTAGGGTTAGGATGTGGGTTGGTTAAGGTTAGGGTTAGGATGTGGGTTGGTTAAGGTTAGGGTTAGGATGTGGGTTAGGGTTTAGGGTTAGAAAATACTATTGGGCTTGGGTTAAAATACAGAACAGAGTAAATTTTAGTAATAAGCATATCAGAATATTTATTAGTGTAAATTTGAATAATCAATTATAATCTTAAAGTGGGCATGATTTGCTTCTCCTGTTCACCTTTGTGTAATTCCCGAAAATCTTATAATATAATCAAATGTGCAATTATTATTTTAATTGTATTTAACATTAAGTCCCACTGGTTCTTTAGTACTCAAAAGATAAATCCACTTTCTCTCTGCCTTTTTCCTCATCCAATTAGACCAAAATGAATTACTTTGGATGCCTGCAATTCTTACTGCCTGTAAACCATGTATTAAAAAATGTCTAACTAATGGTGTATTCATTTCTTTTTTATTCATGATATTATATCTGTGTTGCCACATTCTGGTAGACAAGGAGTTTCTCGTTTCTCCAATATATTGAATACCACATTTTGAGCAAAAAATTACATAAACAATATTTGAAGATTTGGGAGTGAATCGTTGTGGTATATTGAAAATATTTTGGTTATCTTTGTTTTTTATTATTTTTAACGTACAAAAGCAATCCAATGAATTACGAGTTTGGGTTCGAAAAGCGGGTGACAACCTTGCCCTAACCAAAATGTCTTTTAAATTTTTATTCCTTCTAAATGCTGATATCAATTTGTAATTATGTAGTAAGCCCTGGCTTTCAATTAATTCTAAGTAATTGTTTTTTAATTTATTATGGACTGATACGCATGCTGATGAATAATTAGTTATTATTGGGATAATTCTTTTAGTATTTCCTCCTTTTTTGATATGGAAAGTCTTTAAGCATTTTCTTAAAAAGGTCCTAGAATATCCCCGTGTCCTAAGGGACCCGAATAAGATTTTTACTGCTTCCATGAAGTCTTCCATCCTTGTGCAAATCCTTAGGGTTAGGGGTTAGGGGTTAGGGTTAGGGTTAGGGTTAGGGTTAGGGTTAGGCTGAGGGAAAGAGGCCTGTCCCCCATAGAGGACAGGAGGTGCAGGGTTAGGGTTAGGGTTAGGGGTTAGGGTTAGGGTTAGGGGTTAGGGTTAGGGTTAGGGTTAGGTTGGGGGAAAAAAGTCTGACCCCTGAAGGGGACAGGAGGAGCACGGTCCATCCCCCGGGTCACCCGTCCGCCCTCGGTCCAGTTCCGTCCACGAGGACGGTTCCCCCGTCTCCTCCCGTAACGGACCTCCGTCCATCCACCATCATCATCAAGAGACATTTTTTGGTATGAGTGTATTTAATGTGTGGATGGGTATGAATGTATGTATCTGTAATTATGTAATTTTTAAATTTTTAATTTTTTAAAATGTTTTTAAGATGAAATAAAAAAATATGTTAATAAAAAAATATAATAAAACAACAGAAGTTTTGTTTTTAAACAAATATAATAAAGTAAAAAAAGTATTTAAATTAAATTAAAAAATAAAAGTCGAATTGAAATAAACAAATTGTCCTATAAAATCAATTAATATAAAATAAAAAATAAACAGTGTGTGCTGGAGCAACGTTTCGACTCCTCAGAGTCTTCTTCAGGCCAAGGCACACACAAAAAAACTGAATTGCTTGGAGCTGTAACACGTCTGCACTCCTCGAGGGGCAAGAGCAGAATGAGCAGGTAAGCTCCTCCTGCTCTATTTATACCCTCCCCCCTGCAGCTGTGTGTTGTGTGACCGGAGTTTCGGATAGACCAAAAAAAACTTAGGGTTAGGGTTAGGGTTAGGGTTAGGGTTAGGGTTAGGCTGAGGGAAAGAGGCCTGTCCCCCATAGCGGACAGGAGGTGCACGGTCCGTCCCTCTGGCGGTTCCGGTACCATTTCCCCGATCATATTGATATGGACGGCGGTCCATACGTCCCCGTCGGTAGTGGACGGTTGTCCAGCCGTCATTTATCATGGTTATAAAAAAATATAAAAAAATCTGTATGTGTTTGATTTAAATGTGTTGTGTGTATCTTTGATATTCGGAAATAATGTAATAATGAAAGATATAGATTGTTTATATTTTATTGTATATTTTTATATATATCCTAAAAGTAAAATAAATAAAAAATAGAATAAATAAAAAAATTATCAAATGAAAAAGAATTTTTTAATTAGAGTAATTGAAAATGAAGTAAACAAATTCAAAGTGTGCCAACGTGCAACGTTTCGACTCGTCGGAGTCTTCCTCAGGCAGAGGCACACAAAAAAAGTAACTGGCTTGAGCTGAATCACAGGTCTGCACTCGTCGAGGAGCAAGAGCAGAATGAGCCTGTAAGCTCCTCCTGCTCTATTTATACCCTCCCACCCTGCAGCTGTGTGTTTTTGACCGGAGTTTCGGATAAAGTAAAAAAACCTCTTATTTTTAAATAAAAATTGATCATACCTCCAAATTTAAAGATTAAAATAATGACATTTTTATTGTATTGGTTTTTATCTTTTTAAATGAATTTGTCCTGTGATTTTTAAAGAACCAATTAATTATTTGTAAGTATGAATTTGAATTTAATATAACTGTAATTTTTATAAGCTGTGGATTTTGATGCCCTGAATTTCTATTAACTATTTATTTATATGTATGACCGTGTCTAAATGAACTAATTTTAAATTTGTGTGTAATTGATTTTTTAAAAATATGTTTTCAAGAATGTTTTCCCAATTTAATTTGATGGCAGCACTTATTTTAACCCATGAATTTGTAGGAAGTATAAATATTATTAATTTATTTAATCTTAATAGTCCAAATACATATCCCCTAATTTTTTAAATCCCCATTTATGTTGTATCATATCCCTTTGTATAATAAATTTTAGATGAAAGGGTAGGGTATGAATTCAGATTTAGGTTGTTTAGGATTTGGGTTTAGGATGTGGGCTGGGGTTGAGGTTAGGTTCGGGATGTGGGCTGGGGTTAAGGTTAGGTTCGGGGTGTGGGTTGGGGTTAAGGTTAGGGTCAGGATGTGGATTGGGGTTAGGGGTTAGGGTTAGGGTTGGGGTTGGGGTTAGGGGTAGGAGTTGGGTTAGGAGCCCTACCCCGTCTGGAAGGGGGAAGACGAGCCCCCCTCCCCCAGCCGGAGACGGGAAATTGGCAACGGTCCACATCCCTGGTGGTGCCCAATCCGGTGGCCTCCCGTGTCGCTCCCGGGAAGGGTAATTGCTCTCCTCCCGTAGCCGCAAACCGTGGTCCAACCATCCCTAGGCCATTATCAAACATCATAGCTGTGTGTAATGTCGTTTATGTGGGGATGTCTGTGGTGTGGTAATCTGAATGTGTCCCGGGTAATCCGGTTTTACGAAATGTATGTCAAAGATGAATTAAAATAAAAGTTTTAAACTAAAATCAGATAATAAATTTAATTTGTTTATAAGAAAGGAATGAAATGAATTGTTTTTTTAAAGAAGGAAAAAAAATTAAGTCAAAGAAAATCTGTTTTTATGAAAAAATTAAATAAATAAATAAAATTAATTTGTTCTATGAAAAGGAGAAAAAGAATGGCCAAAATGTTAAACAAAGTGTGCCCAGGCGACGTTTCGACCCGTGTGGGTCTTCTTCAGGCCAGGCACACTGAAAGAAAAAAAGCTGAATGGCTCTGCTGTTCACCAAATAGGTCTGCACTCTCTGAAGACTGAAGCAAGAATGAGGGAGAGAGCGTCTCCTCCCAATTTATAGGCTCCGCCCCGTGACTGAACTTGTCCCAACATGTTTGTTCTTTCAAAATAAAATCCTGTCACCTGTTAAATGTAGAAAAAACTTTTGACTTTATGAATTTATGATTTAGAACAATAAGATTATACATTTTAACTATATATTTTATGCTTTTAATGATAATCTATTTTAAAACTATATTATTTATGTACTTATTTAGTTATTTGTTTATGTATTTAGTTAAACCATATTTGAATTTTGAACTTTAAGCCAATTTAAATTTTGAATAAATATAAATGACTCCAATTAATAATGTTATAATTAACTTGCAATTAAAAAAACTTTTTTCTTTTGTTAAACTAATTTAGGTTGGGAAGGGGTTATGGGGAAAGGGTAAGGAGTTGGGTAAGGGGTAGGTTAAGGTTAGGGTAAGGGTTGGGGGGTAGGTTAAGGTTAGGGTTAGGTTAAGGTTAGGGTTAGGGTTAAGGTTAGGGTTAGGGTTAGGGTTAGGGTTAGGTTAAGGTTAGGGTTAAGGGTAGAGCGGTAGTTAAGGTTAGTGGTTATGAGTAGGGTTAGGAGTTATGATATTGAGAGTTAGGGGCGAGAATGTAGGGTTAGGTTAAGGTTGGAATTGTGGCTGGTGGGGGTTAGGGCTCATTGTAGGAGTTAGGGGTTAGGGTTAGAGGCTAGGGAAATTTAACCACTTTAAAAGAATTAATTTTGGTGATTCCCCTTAACTAAGTAAATGCAATCACCCCTCATCCCTTCAGTCTTCCCTCACTACTCAGATATTTTATTTCCTATATTGATAATTAATGTTTAGTCCCACTGGTTCCTTTGTTCCCAAAAAATAAATCCATCTTCGTTCCATCTTCTTTCTACCGAATCTGTCCATAATGAATTATTTGAATCCACAAATTTGAGTGAATGCAGGCC